>SPJY01021372.1:614150-692301 GCA_005191435.1 Raddia distichophylla
CCCTTCATTCTAAAACATAAGGCGTGCATGTATTTTAAAAAGTCAATGTTTATGACGTTTGACTAATAATTATGTTAGGAACATATATGTTCAATGTTATGCATGTGATGTTGTTAGATTTGTATTTGAAAGTACTTTTATACGATGTTATTTTTATAGTTATTGATGATATAATATAAAAGAAATTAATGGTCAAAGTTTATGCTTGTTGACTACATCGAAAAATTATATGCCTTACGTTTTAGAATGGAGGGAGTATACGCTAGAAGATGATCTCTCGTGCCAAGCAGAGTCTCGGACTGTGAGCAAGAGTCGCGCACTCGCACACTAGGGGTGCAAGTGTTTACACCTGGAATTTGGGATCAGGCGGCGGGGGCTTATTTGCAAACTTGGCAGAGCGCGCCCTCGGATGCAGAGCGCGCGGCTGGAGTTGATTTTTGCATGCGTGCATGCCCAGCTTGATTGCATAGTGCATAACTGCATACCAAACGGACTAGTATAGCTCGCTAGTGCTCTACTGGAATTAGGTGTTTGTTTCTGAAGCTTGGATGATGTGATCGATCGGCCGAATGGCTGATGTGCGCGCGGGCTGTGCGAGCCGAGTAACGAGACGGTATCGGTCCAAATGGCCCAGAACAACCAAGCAGACGTTGCTGAATGCTGAGCCTCTCGGTTCCGTGGAACACGTGTACCAGTTGTTTTCACAAAGAACAAGCCAAAATGGACTGTCTACACATGGATCACTCATTCACTCTCATACATCACTCACTTCCCTTAAGCCCTGCACGCTAAAAGGAGGGAAAGCGTATGAAAATCATGTAATGTATTGTTCGATCAGCCCTAACCCTAGAAAAGTAGATCAAACAAAAAAACTTGAAGGTTCAAGACGTGAAGATGCTTCCTTCACCTCCCCAACTCCAATAAAGTTGCCATAGTTAGGGAGGCGAGGGGGAGGGGGCAAAGAGCATTGATCAAAGAATGCTAGGTAAATCAGCACTCAGACTACCCACGGTCAGCTAATTCTATATTCTACTAATATACGCCTATTGTGTGAATTATAGCGCTTTAGATTAGTGTACTCTTTTGGACAAAACTAGCATGGATGCCTAACAAAGATTCTACGGAAAGCGTAAGCACAAAAAATAAGTCCACTTTATATGTTCCATACATGTTAGGTATCATCATATCATGTTTTAAGATCCGTGCATTGTTCTTATCTCCTCTCCTACCTGACTTCCTGCTCCCCAATCCTCTCTCCTCCCTCCCCTTTAGGAGTGGTGGTTGGCGTTGGTTGTTTCGACCTCATCGTAGATGTAGGTTGACACACCAACATTGATTAGCGGAGTGGAGGAACGGGAAGGAAGATGGGAGCAAGGAGCTTCACATAAAAATTCAAGAGATTGTAGAGCCTATTGTAAAAAAACACATGAGGGTGTGAGGTGCAGCACATGGAAGGTCTCAATGTAAATAGAATTAAATACCTACTTAAAAACCCCTGAAGTGCATTCTACAATTGTGTAGTTTACAGTTGTGCACGCAACAAGACCCACATGTTGGTGGCACAACTACAAACTGCCCCAATTGCAGAGGATCTGATTCTAAAAAACCCACTCTATAAGCATGGATGAGCTCACCCTTGAGATATGCCCTCCGACCTCTGAGCCGCACTTCTCAGGTGACTCAGAGGGTGGCTGTCCCACCACCGCCAATACATTCCCAACTGGCACTGCTCCCTGCCGTCGCCATCGTTGGGGTGACGGTGCATTGCGGGGTGCTACCATCCTTCTCTACTCCTCCTTTATCCTTCCTACGTAGAGGTGTGGTGGGGCGTCTTCCCTGGCCTTGACTTCCTCCCCCCAAGTCCACTTCCTTGGCAGTGTTGCCTCCCATCAAGGTGGTGGGCACTAGATCCGCCGCCCTAGTACGTCAGATCTAGCGTCGAGCCAATGAGGTAGACCTCAACGTGCCTAACTTGGAGGGCGGGTGCGGTGGCTAGATCCAGCGGCTTAGTGGCCCTTGGTGGCGGTGTACGTGGTGGCCGGATTTCCCCTACTCCAGTGGCTCACCTAATGGTGTACGTCGATCTCGCTGCCTATCTAGCCCCCCGAGCCACTTTGGCTTCTCCCCTCCTCCTGTGGGGAAGTTGTCGGCTTCGTGGTGGCTAGGTAGGCGGCAGTTGGGCGTCACTCTATTGAGGGTCCGCCACGATGTGGTGTTGGCGGCCATGGTCAGGGAATCTTCCCTTTGGGGACCGCTAGCTGCTATGTTGTTCTATCACTGGTCATTGAAGCATTCCTTCGTCATTGATGCTACAGCAGTGCGGTTTCGGCAGCTTCGGTCTTCTTTTCTACACCCTAGCAATTTGGTCCGCCTCTCAATGTGGCTTATGGGGTGGAGGTGCTTGGGGCGAAATCCCTACTAGCTTGCTAGGGCTGACAATTGCGACACCATCCAATGTCATTTTCTTCTTGGAGGCATTGTCGTGGCGCTCCGATCCCCGGAGCCTTTTCGAGTGAAATTCCAAATCTGGTTGCGGATAGGGCGGCATTGTCGTTGATTTCTTATTGAAGGTGTTGCCTCGATTAGCCGATAGCTGAAGTAGTGAGGTGTAGAGTATTGGAGGTTGTCGGCGTAGTTTCTACCGCATGCATCCTACATGGTAGTCACCGTTAGCACCTTGGCCGTGCAACATGCACATGCCATGGTCGGTAGCGACAATGGCTATGTCCTCTGCGTTGCATCCCATGAGGTGGTCATAATTTTGGTTGGTAGCTAGTTACTAGCATCTCATTTGAGCTTTCCTTGCAGTGGTGGCGACCGGCTCTTGATCCATCACGCATCTTGTGAGGTGGTGGCGGGTGGGACAGTAGCAAGCGGCTGTGCTTCGACTGTGCATCCCGTAAGGTGGTGGTGGCTATTATATTTGCCTTCTTTCGTTGTGCGACGTGGCAGTCAACAACGATGGTCGGTCAGGGTTGCTTGTTTTCAAGCTGTTTGCCAGAAACTTACGATCTTTTAAGATCCCTTAGTTCCCGACTTTGTAAATACGTGTAATTCTTTTTTTTTCTTAATAAAATAACAGAGACTTCGCTAAAGTTTGCTCGAAATTGGGACACACATTAGCCGGTAGGGGTGAAAACGGGTAGGGCAATGGTCGGGTAGGGGTGATTCCATACCCTACCCTATTTATTTTTTTGGGTACAGGTACGGGTACGGGTAGTTAAAACCAGGTAGGGTACGGGTTTGGGTACTTACGGACGGGTAGAAAATGGGTTTCGGGTACTATATGAACGGGTACAATACGAACAAAGGGTATTTAGCGGATAGTATTCGAATTACCAATAGAATTAAAAACATACGATAAAAATTTTCACATTGCACATATATATGGTAACACAAATAATTTAACGCATGGTGTTCAATTAACAGGTATGTTCACATACATATGTATTAATATCCCTGAGCTGACTGCACAGCTCACACATATCACGCCACACCACACATTACACATACATAAAGGGACATGAACTATACAGTAATCAACTACCTGTACGTACGTACGTTGCTACACGTACAAACGAAAAAAAATGCATGGATTAGCGGCCGACCATGTGCTGGGCAGCTGGCGGCGCGGTGGCGGCGTCGCGGTCGGCGTTGAGGTGCCAGCCGAGGGCGGGGTTGTAGCCGTGGGCGGCGAGCTCGCGGTGCTGTTGGGCGAGGGCGCAGGGCTCGCAGCAGGAGCGGACGCAACAGTTCATAGCCATGAGCAGCGCGTACAACGCCCTCCCGCACGACGTCGCACCCCTGTCCACCCTCCGCCACCCGTCCGAACGCCGCGCATGGTCAGAGCCCGATCGATGTGATGGTGGCATCGCTCAGAGCTCTTATGCCCTGTGGCCTGTGTATAAACCGGGTACCCGATTTTATCAAATATCCGGGTACCCGTACCCGACCCGAAGTTTCGGATAATTGTCTGGGTATCGTCCTTTCCATACCCGACCCGTACCCGAGTCTATGGTTCCCGGGTATTACCCAACCCGACAAAAAAATACCCGACCCGTACCCGTTTTTCAGGGTAAAAAAACTTCCGAATGGGTACGGGTCGGGTATTACCCGACCCAGCAGAAGCGCTAATTAATGGCTGCCACCCGCCGCTGGTAGCGCATAGCAATTCCGATTCAGTGGGCTCCAGGCTGAAATCGCCGCAGCACAATTGGCGACCGCGTTTGCAAAAAGAAACGAAATCTAACACAGGTAGAGGCATCACGTACACGTAGCAACCGGCGGTGAGCCGGTGACCTCGGTCGTATATAGACGCACTCGCCCACGCTGCCGTCCGAGCTAGTGCTGGGCACTTCCTCCTCACACTTCATGAATCAAGATCACCCGGCCATACACGTGATGGAGGTAGAAGCCCAAGCCCAGCAGCGAGCGCAGCAGCTGCCATGCAAGAACGACGATGACACCAGGTCCAAGCAGCCCCCAAATGCGGCGGATAAGCCGCTCCACAATCCTCTCCTCGTCGTCAACTTCGTCCTCATGGTCGTCGGCTCCGCCTGCGGCCCGCTCCTCCTCCGCGCCTACTTCCTCCGCGGCGGCACCCGCAAGTGGCTCTCCAGCCTCCTCCAGACCGCCGGCTTCCCGCTCCTGCTCCTCCCGCTCTGCTTCTCCTACTCCCGCCGCCGGCGCGCCACGAAGGCGGCGACGCCGTTCTTCCTCATGACGCCGCGCCTCCTCGCCGCGTCCGCCACTGTCGGCCTCATGACCGGCGCCGACGACCTCCTCTATGCCTACGGCCTCGCCTACCTACCCGTGTCCACCTCCTCTATCCTCATCTCCACGCAGCTGGCCTTCACCGCCGCCTTCGCGCTGCTGCTCGTGCGGCAGCGGTTCACGGCCTTCTCGGTGAACGCCGTGGTGCTGCTCAGCGTCGGTGCCGCCATGCTGGGGATGAACCCCGGCGGGGACCGGCCGGCGGGGGTGTCGCGTGCGCAGTACTGCGCCGGGTTCGCCATGACGCTCGGCGCCGCCGCGCTGTACGGGCTCGTGCTGCCCGTCATGGAGCTCAGCCAGGCGCGCCACGCGGCCCGCGCTGGCGCGGCCGCCATCACGTACACGCTCATCATGGAGATGCAGCTCGTCATTGGCCTCGCCGCCACGGCCTTCAGTGCCGTCGGCATGCTTGTCAACAACGATTTCCACGTAAGTTTTCACCAGCTATACTGCACTGCAGTCTTCTCTGCTACAATTACAGTGTTGCTATGTACAGTGCCACGTACATTACAGGCTACAATTACAGTGTTGCTATGTACAGGTTCGTAGCAATTTTAACCACTTCTTTTTTTCCCCTCCATGTCCATACGAATTAACGGACCAAGAAGGCGGCATATATAACTATAGGGAATTACTATTCATCAGTCGACAGAAATTTAGGGGGATTTCAGTCGATTTCTCACTTACCCGCGCGCCGCCCGCCGTCTTCCTCCCCTCCGGCAACCTCCTTCTCTCCCGCCGCCGCACCGCCATGGATGGGTTAAGGTTTTGGTGGGGTTCGGGTTCGGGGCGCCGCCAGGTTTAGAGGGATGGCCGAGGGAGGCGGCGGCTCGGTGTTGTGTTGGGGATGGAGTGAGGGCGGCGGCGGCACCGCCGGAGCCGGGGACGGAGGGAAGGCGGTTGGGGCGGCGGTGGCGGGGTGAAGGCGACGGCCGGGTTAGGTTGGGTTGGCAGCGTCGGTGGCGAGAGGTTGGGCGGCGGGGTGGCTAGGCGCCGGCGCCGGAGGCGGCGAGGGGAGGAGCGCGGAGCAGGGTCGGGCCGTCGGGGTCGGGGGGGCGGTGGAGGGGAGGGGAAAAGGGGAAGTAAGAGAGAGAATGGGGACGCAGGGCTGATCTGGACCGTTGGATTGAGGTCCAACGGTTCAGAAAATCGACTGATGGGTATAAAAAAAACTGTTGAATAGACAGTCCCATAACTATATATTCAGTAGCGTCCACACCTGCATCTAAAAACCGCCTAAAAACCATGACAAATCATGAAAACAAAAAAACAATAAATAATTTACCAACAAAAAAAAGCTAAAACCACCACCGTTGCGGTTCGCGGATTTTGCCGGCCAAACAAGTTAGACGTACCTAGCTAGAGCCATTAAACCCAACCAACCTAAAATATCATAAATGGCATATATCACAGCTTGGGAGCGATAAATTGAACTGTTTGTCGGTCGAAAATTAGTCCAACAAAGGTCAGCGATTCCGGGGGTTTTGCACTGTCAAGAACTTTACCGTTTTTAAGAGCACCGGCAAGATTGCTTGTGTGCATGGATGAAATGGGTGGGCCTCCTTTATGTGAATCTGCATCCTCAGCGATCTGATCATTAGACTTACTCCTAAAAGGCAGTCCACAATAAGAAAAAGATAATGTAAACTATTCCGGGACACTTTGAAAATGCAACCTCCCTTTATCGGATAAAGAACATCGTTGAGCAAGCACGCTTTCTTAAAATGATATGTAAGTAGATCGGAGCACTATTCTAAGATATACAAACGTTACACGTCATCATTCACACAAAGTTGTAGACAAGAGACATACAAACCCCAGAATTGGCTAAACAAACGTTAAATATAGCCAGGTGATCATATTTGAACATTCTATTGGCGGATGACATGGGGTCGAACTTGTGATGTTGGTTTGAGGAGCCACCTTATTTTTAATGGATAATTTTTATCCCATAATTTTGTATTTTATATCAGACGCTAAATAAGGTGGTGATGAATAATCACCGGGGAAGGCGGTTGGGGCGGCGGTGGCGGGGGGTGAAGGCGACGGCCGGGTTAGGTTGGGCGGGGCAGCGTTAGCGCGGCGGGGATGTCGGGCGGCGGGGCGGCTAGGCGCCGGTGCCGACGCTGGACGGGGGGCGACGGGCTGAGGCGAAGGAGGAGGAGGAGCGCGGAGCAGGGTTGAGCCGTCGGGGTCGGGGCGGTGGAGGGTAGGGGAAAGGGGGAAGTAAGAGAGAGTGGGGACGCGGGGCTGATCAGGACTGTTGGATAGGGGTGAAAACGGATAGTATTCGGATATTTCGGATAGTTGTTTTTGGCTCGTATAGATACATATACATTATAGTTTTTCTCATACAACTCATGTTTTTATTTTTGAAGGGAAGGTTAATAAAACGAACTAAACGGTTTTTTAAAATTTGTTGTCTATTTAATTCGGAAAACCCGGATATCTTGGATTCGGGTAAAAACTTTCACCCCTACCGTTTGATTGAGATCCAACAGTTCAGAAAATCGACTGATGGGTATAAAAAAAAGTCGACTGTTGAATAGACTTCCCATAACTGTATATTCAGTAGCGTCCACACCTGCATCTAAAAACCGCCTAAAAACCATGACAAATCGTGAAAACCAAAAAACAATAAATAATTTAACAACAAAAAAAGCTAAAACCACTGCCGCTGCGGTTTACAGATTTTGCCGGCCAAACAAGTTAGACGTACCTAGCTTAGGGATGCAAATGGGCTGACCCTAGGGTCACCCTTGACGCTCTCTAGTTCATTTGTTTGTACTAAAAACTTAATTTCTAATGTATTTAGTATAAACAAATAAACTAGGGAGGGTCAAAGGTGACCGGCCAACCCATTTGCATCCCTAACCTACCTAGAGCCATTAAACCCAACCAACCTAAAATATCATAGAAGGCATATATCACAGCTTGGGAGCGATAAATTGAACTGTTTGTCGGTCGAAAATTAGTCCAACAAAGGTCAGCGATTCCGGGGGTTTTGCACTGTCAAGAACTTTACCGTTTTTAAGAGCACCGGCAAGATTGCTTGTGTGCATGGATGAAATGGGTGGGCCTCCTTTATGTGAATCTGCATCCTCAGCGATCTGATCATTAGACTTACTCCTAAAAGGCAGTCCACAATAAGAAAAAGATAATGTAAACTATTCCGGGACACTTTGAAAATGCAACCTCCCTTTATCGGATAAAGAACATCGTTGAGCAAGCACGCTTTCTTAAAATGATATGTAAGTAGATCGGAGCACTATTCTAAGATATACAAACGTTACACGTCATCATTCACACAAAGTTGTAGACAAGAGACATACAAACCCCAGAATTGGCTAAACAAACGTTAAATATAGCCAGGTGATCATATTTGAACATTCTATTGGCGGATGACATGGGGTCGAACTTGTGATGTTGGTTTGAGGAGCCACCTTATTTTTAATGGATAATTTTTATCCCATACATCTACTATCTATATAAAACAGAGTTAAACAGAGCCACCACATTAATCCTAAAATCTTAGAAATTTCCACATTAATCAAAAAATAGTATAAATTCTCACGTTAATCGTAGAAAAAAATATACATCGTTGAAAATGGATATTATTGCGTAAATCTAACGGCCAGTACTGAAAAGATTAAAAAGATAACTACTAAACATGATCTAATATATTAGAGATAAACTTTAAATTTGATCCGATATATTGGAGATAGATTATGAGTTGGAGATTAGCCTAAAAAAATTATTAATTAAAGATAAACTCTATATGTCAACACAAATCTAGCCACTTAAACGCGCGGGCCACCTTGCTCGTTTTTATTTTATATCAGACGCTAGATAAGATGGTGATGAATAATCACCTTCTATTTTTCGAATCAAAGAGCGATCGGTCAATTTATCATGTAATTTGTCAAACCAAATAATTCATAGGTCGATATACTTCGGACATGCTGGGGTAATTTGGTAAGGAACTGCACCCAGGACAGGAAAAAAATCAGTCTTAAAATTAAATTTAAGTTTGTGGCTAGAGGACGCTTTTCAGATTAGTAAAATCAATCATTGGCCATGTTGCCTATGCTCATTAATTGTTTCTTGAACACGAAAACGCTAGGCATAGCATATAGATGTTTTCATAGCGGGAGTGCCTTCGTGGTTTTTGCTTGCTGCATGATGGAGCACCGGAATTCACACAAGCTAGTACAAGGAAAAAAAAAGTGGGCATATCCATTTGTCAAATTGATTCGTCTTGGGCTCGTCGCTACGTAGATAGGTTTAGTACACCAAGATAGCTAGGCCATTCATGAAACAAAAAGAACCTTTATGTTCCTATTAAAATATCGTCTTACAAACGGGATATTTTGGCTCTACATGCTTACAGGGGACTGATATTATTTGGAATATAAAATATATAAATTAACGTAATTCATGGAATGTGTATCCCCTGTTTTTGCATTTGCAAAGTCATAGGTGTACGGTACGGAGGCTTGCAGAGAATCTCGGCCATCCAATCGATGAAGTGGTGTTGACGAGAAACACTACAGTTAATTCTTTTCCATTTTCCCCTATCTGTTGCAGTGTGCGCATATCCTTCCATTCTCACTTGGGGTTTGGCAACTTTTCCTTTTTAGCATTTTCAATAGACTTATATGGAGCAATCAACAATCTTAGAAGAGAAAAAAAAAATCTATTTTACACCCCTGAACTATCATGCGTCGTCTACATACCCCATGTACAATGAAACCATGTATTTTAGCCTCACAAAACCATAAAAAAGGTGCATATAACCTTTTTCTAGAAAAAGGAAACTTATCATTAAATCAATGTCCCTTTTACAGAGAGGCCCTCACACGATAAGAAAATTAATTTGTCTCTACTCCATCGTCTTCATGAACTCTGAGGACAGCCGTAGTAAACCATGGCCTCAACTTCTTCAACCTCATCCACCATGGGAATCATATTTGGTAGATCAACATCAAGAAGTAGTCGTTGAGGTTTGAAACTCTGACTCGAGAAACACTTCGAACAAGGGATAACCATGGGAAAAACGCACCTAGCTTGCTTGAATTCACCAAGATCTCTAGTGCAAGAAACAGATTGGAAATATCTAGATCTGGCAAACGAAGAAGGGCAAAACAAGTCCCCTTTCTCGACTCGATAACTATACTTTGATCCTCACTCGATACCCAGAAGAGAGGTCTTGCTTCCAACCTAAATCACCAAACCGGCCATCAGCAGCGCTGTACCGACCTAGCCCCAAGCTGAAGCTTTGCATCATCCTCTGTTGCGTCGCCACGGCAAGGCCTTTATTGGCTATACTCTAAGACCCTAAATCTTATGGCTAATTATTCGCCAGCGTCGATCCGCCGTCGTCTTACTCACCGGTAGCTTGAAGGTCACCAAGAGCGAAGACGGCGAACGGATCGACGCCAGCGTCGAACTCTCGTTTTCTTTTCACCTAGAGGCAGCTAGGTCATGCGCTACTTGTTAAGGTGCAGATAACTTCTGGAGGCAGTTTCAAGGGTGGTTTTGCCACTTTGGTATGATGTGACAGTCTAATCAGCAGATGCATGAACAAACAAATAAAAATCATTGTTGAACCCGTTTGTCATTGTCTTGTTCCTCTTCTACTACCTACTTCCTTTAGCAGTTGAGCTCCTCCACTGTGTTTGGATCGATGAGTTTGGCAGGGGCAGCAACTTCCCACAACGGCCCAACCTCCTCCCCCTCAAGCCAACAACCTCCCATTCTCACCCCTTCCTCCACCTCTCGTCGACGACCTCCCCTTCTCCAACGCTCTTCTCTCTCCCCAACGACACAAGAAGAGGGCCGAGGCTAGGGGGAGGCGCCGTCTGTGGCAGCACAACGCAAGCGCGATGCGAGGGGGAGGTGGTGCATCCGACGAAGCCGAGGGGAACAGGTAGGCGATTCAATCGGGGTAGGATATGTGACAGTAGTGTCGAGGGTGGGGGATGTGGTGACGCCAGTCGGGGCGAGAAACATGGCCATCGGAGCTAGTTGGAGAGGTGACATGGTCAACAGTGCAAGGGGCGTCGGCAAAGATGACGTGGATGGGGCAGTGGAGCCTACCGTTGGTCCTCAGAGGCTGCCTGGGTCCTACTACCTTGCAGGCCACCGCATCGACCATTGTGGGCCGCCTGCGTCGCGCTGCCATGGTGTTTGTACCATTTAAGTGGTTGTCGTGGGCAGCCTGCGTCGCGTCTTTTTAGACAACGTTGTATCGGTCATTTGCGTCGCGCTGCCTTGGGGTCGCCTGCATTGCGTCTCCATCCATGCCGTCTCGATGGCCGTCGTGGGCCGCCTGCTCTTGTGTTGCGCCGCCTCAGTGGCCGCCACGCCATCCCGGCCACCATGGGAGAAGAATAGAGAGAAGCGACGCTGATGGCTAGGAGGGTGCTGCGACCATGGTGAGGAGAGAGAGAGAGGCGGTTGTAGCGATGGGATAGAGAGGAGCAGCAAGGAGAGTCAAATAGGTGAGAGAAATGCGGGAGAAGATGAATTATAGAGTCTAAGTGAGTCTAACCTGACTACCACCTTATCCGCCGCGTGGGAAATATCGTCTCTAAAACCACCGCGGGGTGTTATTTGCAGCAGGACGCATGATAATTCACAATGTAAAATAGACTTTTTTCTTCTTAGAATGCTCAAAACCCGTTTAGTTGATGTACTAGGCTTGTCAACAACAAATACCTCATTTTGTTACATGTTACTCGATCCGTAGGTTTTAGAAAAGTGGTAAAGTTGAACAAAATGTGGTAGAGTTAGCTTGCATACAAACGAGCCCAACCTAACCGGAGAGCAATCAAATGCAGGCAATTCCAGGAGAAGCGGAGGAGTTCGGGCTTGGCCGGGCGGGCTACTACATGCTGCTGTTTGGATCAGCCACCCTGTATCAGTGCTTCTTCCTCGGCACGATTGGCGCCATCTTCTACGGTTCGGCGCTGCTCGCCGGCGTCATCATGACCGTGCTGATCCCGGTCACCGAGGTGCTCGCCGTCGTCTTTTTCCACGAGCCCTTCAACGGCACCAAAGGCGTCGCCCTCGCCCTCTCCCTGTGGGGTTTCGTCTCCTACTTCTACGGCGAGGTCCGGACCAAGGCGCACCAGTCCAACAAGCCCCCGACCGAGCCCAGAGCATCTGGATCCTTAGCGGCTTAGATGATGATCACGTATTCACGTGCAATTTGTGTTCATTGTAATGTGTACTAGCTAATCTCTTCTCGTTATCTTCTATAATACTCGAGGAAATAAGCCATCACCTGCAGCACGGAAAATTGCAGTGGATTTTAAAGGAAATGGTTCAATTTCTGCGAGAATCGAAAAAAAAAATCATATGCCTCAAACATATTGCAGGGTTCAAAATGTTGATGTTAATCATGCGATAATCACGATATGAAAAATCGTGCGATGCAGTGTTTTGAATTAAGTTCAGATCTAGAAAATGAAAATTCAAATCATTAAAAAAAACCCATGCGAATCTTTGCTAAATTCGCTCCTCCCTGTTTCAGCAATTTCTTCCAGACGTGCCACCCCGTGCCCTTGCACGGCGCATGCGCAATTTTTGGGCAAAACCCTGTAATTTTTAATTAAAACCTAGCATAAAACTCCATGATTTTCGTTGTTTTGATGACAAGGATGATATTGGATATAGCCTAATTGCTACAAGTTCAAGGGGGTGATAGTGCAATTTTCTCTTTCAATAATATCACGCAAACATCAAGCATCAAATCAGTTTTAGTTCATCGGTGATTCAAATTTTGGATTGCAAATTTCATCCAATTTTATATGTTTATCACTCAATTATTTACTATTATCGTTGTATTATTCACTGCAAATACAAACCCTCGTCCTGAGCATGTAAAATATAAAATCGTGATTCCACACCATGTATCATGATAACATCATGGATGTAAAGTATTGGCTATTTCGGTTGTCTGCATGCACACAAGACTGCATAAGTAGAGCTAGGCTGGGCAACGCTTGCACGCAGCGAGCCTGCGTGAGAAGATGCGCCCATTTTTTGGTATGAGCCGGTATAGAATTTTTGCATCTAGCGAGCCAGGTTGCAACCAAACAAGTTAACACTGCATGAGCTGAGCCTGATTGAGCCACATACTAGTAATCAAATATATCCAATCTTTTTCTAGATACTACCGGCGTCTATATCCGAGGATGTACACATCGCAATTGTCTTACATGAGATAACAAAATGATTGCAAAACAGTTTAAATAAATAAACACTGTTAAGCAGCACAAAGTCTATTATTATTTCTCCAACAAAAACACTTGTTGAATCTAATACTTCTATTGAATGGCATTTCATGATGGTAATTCTTTTATCATCCTTCCAAAGCGATGTCCACTGATGTAACAGTACACTACTCTGAAGATGCCTGCATAAATGAAAATATCTTTGCATTTGTTAAAATCAATTCATTTTGACCAATAAAAAGCAGCAATGCCCAACAATATATTTTTCTTTATCGATCTTCTTTTCCCTAAACAAGAAATCAAAGAGGGTCTACTACTGCAAGGTACACAGTCTTGGGAATTGGGCCAGGCCGAGCATGGCCTGATTTTTTAGGTCCAAAGCACGGCACGGCACGAAATAATTTGGGCCGTGCCGGCCCGGCTCAATGGTGGGCCGGACCGGGCCTGAGAAGCCGGCACGACGGGCCGCCCGGCACGGCCCGAACTAAGGCATGAGTCGGTAATTTATATTTTTGGTGGTCTTTTATTACTCGAATGAATTTTCATTCTACATGAATGTTGTAAATAATTTTGAGATGCATATTTTTTATGTAGACAACTTTTTCATTTGATCAATGCATGAATTTATAAAACTTATTTAGTGCGCTGGCTGTTTTAGAATCCACATCACCCATTTCGGTAATTAACATTTTTCGAGATGTTCCGCTGCTCATATGAATTTATGTTCTACATGAAAGTTGTATAGAATTTCGAGACGCATCTTTTTCGTATAGACAATCTTTTCATTTGAGTAACGTATAAATTTATAAAAAAAACATTTATCTCTCTGTTTTGTCGGGCGTGCCGTGCTCGGGCCGGCCCAGCCGATTGTGGCCCATCGGGCTTTTGGGCTGTGCCGTGCCTGGCTTTTGGCAGTCGGTGCTGGCCCGGCACAGCCCAAAGTGTTGACCTGGCCATGCAGGCCAGATACATGGCGGCCCGAGGCACGATGGGCCCATGACGTGCCGGCCCAGCATGGCCCAATTCCTAGGACTAGGTACACTGAAACCTAGAGCTATATAAACATTTTGCCACATGGCTGATCTAGCAAACTGGCAATAAAAAAAGATGTTGAATTGTCTCATTTTTGTGACAAAAAACAATATTTCTGGCTGCCACTACAAGACTTATTGATACATTAATTATCTTTAGCAAGAAGAACACCTCACTTAAAATATATGTAAATTTTTTTTACAAGGGTTCTTAAATTTTACTCCCTCCATCTCAAAAAATAAGGCATGCATGTATTTCCGTAATAACTTCGTATAGCATACATTATACGAAGTTATACGAGGTGAAAGATGGCAGTAGCAGGCGAGGTGCACTGAAACCTAGAGCTATATAAACATTTTGCCACATGGTTCTAGCAAACTGGCAATTAAAAAAGATGTTGAATAGTCTCATTTTCGTGACAAAAACAATATTTCAGGCCGCCACTGCAAGACTTATTGCTAAATTATCTTTAGCAAGAAGAACACGATCACTTAAAATATATGTAAATTTTTTTACAAGGGTTCTTAAATTTTACAATAACTTAGAATTATGGGACATACATCCAACCTAACAGCCCCTTTATACATTTATACATATCTGAAACTGGCCAGATGAGGCAGAGCAAAAGATTATTCCAAACATTTGTTGCACAACGTACGTGTAACAGTGCGAGTGTCAGAGCGTGCAACACTTATTTATCCGTGGCGTTAAGCGCAGCTGGAGATCAAACTAAACGCCGGCGCGCTAGCTACGCCGCAGCGAGGAGCTGCTCACGGCGGGCCTTGTTGAGCGCGAGGAGCTTGTCCCTCGGGGGCAAGCTCTCCCTCACCGCGTCGACGGCGACGAACCGGCCGAACCAGGCCTTCATCAGGGGCAGCGCCTCGTCGGTGACGACGCGGATGCCGCACACCTCCTCGAGGATCGGGAGCCAGTACGCGTACCACCCGACGACGAGGTCGAGGTACCCGACGGTGTCGCCTCCGAAGAAGCTCCTCCCTTGCAGGGCACCCTCCTCCAGCGTCTTCAGGCACTGCTGGGCCTCGCGCGCCACCCTGCGCTTGTCCGCCTCGCCGGTCGCGGTGAAGATCGGGAACAGGGCGGCGTTGCACTGCACGAACCCAACCAGATCCAATCCAAACCCCGCCATTAGAGCAAGTACTAGACCTTGCATCAGAACGTGTGGTGCAACTGTGCAAGATCGATGCGTACCTTCTCGTCGGCGAACCGCGCCCAGAACCTTGCCTGCGCGCGCTCGTAGGGGTCGGCCGGCAAGAGGGGGTGGCCGGAGTTCTTCCAGGCCTCGTCGACGTACTCGAGGATGACGGTGGACTCGGCGATCGGCCTGCCGTCGTGGACCAGCACGGGCACCTTCTTGGTGACGGGGTTGTGCCGGAGCAGCGCCGCGCTCTTGTTGGCGAGGTCCTCGTCGATGTACTCGTACTCCACGCCCTTCAGCCGGAGCGCCCACTCCACCCGGATGGCCATCGGGCTCGCCCACATGCCGAACACCTTCACGCCCTTCTCCGCCATTGCTAGAGCTCGCTGCTGCTGCCTGCTGCTGCCGAGAGAGGAGAGAGAAGGGGAGGGAGGGAGGGATGGAGAGAGATCCTCTATAGTCAAGATCTGGATTGCCGGTCGCCTTCCGAAGAGTAACATTTCCACATACCCATCCCTTTCAAAAATTAAAAAAATGGAGAGAGGGAGAAACTACATTACTCCGTGTTGCGCAAGATAATGAGAAATATCAGTATCCATAGACCCCTATCCGTATTTGTCACGCTCGAAATAACGGTAATATGTTTTGTTCTATTACGGATTCAGTAATCTGGTCGTATAGTACCATAGATTTTTTCAAACCGGGCAGCCGGATGAAAAAACAGGTCAATGCCTCAATGGCCATCCCACCTAGCCCAATATCAAATTGAGGCCCAATATGGCAGTGTGCTGGAGATGATAGCACGGCTACCATTTAGCAGCGCAGCTTTGTGGCCGGCTGTCCGGCTGGGAGCTAGCCGGCAATGGCCAGGCCGAAAATTAGGTGGGGCTTTCATTCCCGAGAAGATTTCTAATTAAATTAAATTCAGAAAATGGTATAGATGGTTCATAAAAATATTATAAAATATACCTACGTCCAGAAAAAATAAAATTTAAGTTTGATTTCTAGGCCAACTAATATGTGATAAACATAGCTGCTATTGACTATGCTTATTATATGGAGTATTATTTTTAACATATGTTTTAATCATGGCTAATTTGTGCACTACTAATACCTGGTATCCATGTTATCTATATCATACCGTTCATATAATATCTGATATTTGTTAGCCAGTGGCATTCCTGCTCCTTTATTGTACTAAACCGAACAAGCCTGGTAATGCCATGAAACATTAGTTCAAGCTTTCGTCAGTTGGCAAATCAAAGGGTATAGGAAGGGGGAAGCCTAATTATTCAACCCGATTTTTTATCCATACCTGCGCCCATTTTGGGGGAAAAAACAGCAGAGCATGCCAAAGGCTTACATTAAACACCTCAAACGCAACCGGCATCAATAATTAGTTCACTACTGCATTACAGCACGGAGCATAAGCATATTTCTGCTCCGTCAAACGATCATGCCAATCTCCAACGGAGATACAACGATTGTCATGAGGAACATAGGCTCCACAAGTGCACCTCTTATTCTCATTCTAATCAGTGAGTTCTCCTCTGGGATTCCCCTTTGTCAGGAATCAAAGATTCCGTAGGGCTTGTGCAACGTTCCTTGATATCCTGTCGTGGATAGGTTCCTGCATGTAACAAAACAAGGATGAAGTATTCGTCTGCTAGATGCCTAGATCAGAAAAATAAAACAGTAACATACCTGTGCTTCTGGGACCTCGAATTTTGTGTTCGTAATAGATTCAAAAAGGAAAATGTACCTGTCATGGATATTCAAACTATTAAAAAAAACTAGAACATATCATGCTAGCATCAGTTTCATATATGTAGTCCCACACAGAGTTATTGATTGGATTGAAAAGTATATAAAGTGCACAAAAAAATAATCTAGAGGGTAATACTAGCAGAAGCTTATACAAATAGACATACCGCCAAGCTAGCTCGCAAACTAAATCTTTTGGAGCTTCCGGCAGAACCTGAGTGTTTTAGAGTAATAGACAAGCATGTAATCAACGAATTTGATATGGATTATATTGTGAATATATTACTACAGCAGTTTTATAATTGAATTGGAAGATAAGTCACATACCGCGTCTTCATATGGATTGCAATTTTTCTTAAACCACAGCCTTAAGAACTCCTAGCAAAAATCAAATCACCTCTTCAGTAATTTCATCGCAAATGTAATGAGGTTTATGATGAGTCAAGTTGCATCAAGGTAAAATTTCCAATATGGTTTGGTACAAAATCAAAAGGTAAGTTTACCTTGTCGACATTTTCAGGTTCAAGACCGGATTTGAATTTTTCTTCATATGAATTAGCAATCCAATATCTGCTGGAATCAGGAGTATGCACCTGCTAGTTAGAACAAGGACATCATGTGTTTTGTGAGATTATCATTCAATTTCTCAAATTATCAAACAGATGTACTTAACAAAAATCTGAAAATCCTAGAAAGAAACATTGTAACCTACCTGTTATGTTCAACACACATCGAACCATTATCCAACATATTTATTTGTACAAGTGTGAATTAAATTAAAGATGGAATGAATATGGCCTCTTTAGCACAATTACATTTATAATTAGTTACTGCAACAGGTTGAACCCATCAAACACCTAAGCACCAAAGGTAATGTGACTAATGTCTACATTTGTTGAGTTTCAAAAGGTGGATTAATACATCAAAAATAGAAAAACAAAAGACATAGTCAATGGACACTAAAGAATGAGATATCTATGCACGAAGTCCATAAGATGGCCTGAAGGCAATAAACTTCCTGCAGTATGTATGGTCTGGACATATTCTAAAGCAGGAGGTAAATTTATATAGCTTGTTCGGTTCCTGGTTGGAAGCAGTTCCAACCTGCTAGTGGAAATTAGCTGGTAAAATGGTAAATCAATTACACTTTGGTACAAGAAACAGTATTGTTAACTTTCTTACCAACATCCAAAACAAGACATTTAATCATCTAAAGACACCAAAACAATAGATCAATAAATTGATTTCATTCCACATGTTTACATTTATACAGGATAGTGAGCTAGTTGAATTCGGTTCAAAGTGATGATTAGGTAGTGTAACAACATAAAGCTAAAATGATGGATTTTTTCATATATGCCATTACAAAGTTCGCTTATTTCAGATATGCCATCGCAAAGTCGATATTATTATTGATGCCACTAGATTTGCAATAATCTATCGCAAATGCCATTCTCAGGATTTTCTGAGGTTTTTTGTGTTTTACGCGAGCCGACTACACCAAATACGATCAAAATACGAAAAAAATACACCCTGACATGTGGGACCTGCACGTCATACACTCAGCCCTTTCTTCCTCCTCCTTCCTCTTCACTGCCGCCGCCGCCGCTCGCCGCCGCCAGAAGCCGCTGCCGCGCCACCGAAGGCGCCGTCGCGTCGCGCCGCCGCCGAAGGTGCCGCTGAAACCACCGCTGCGCCGCCGCCAGCTGCCGCCGTTGCGCCGCCGCCCGCTGCCGCCAAGTTGGAGATGGGAGGTGGGAGGAAGGAGGAGGCAGGGTGGCTAGTAGGGCCCATGTGTCGGGGGCTGTATTTTGATCGTATTTGGTGTATTCGGCTCGTGTAAAACACAAAAAAACTCAGAAAATCCCGAGAATGGCATCTATGATAGATTATTGCAAATCTAGTGACATCTATAATAATATTGACTTTGCGATGGCATATCTGAAATAAGCGAACTTCGTAATGGCATGTACGAAAATATCCTAAAATGATACAGAATCACTAGTTTATAGGTCAAATAAGCATATAATTTGTAGATAAAGAAATATTGAGGATATAATCTTGTTAGAAGATGCAACCTCATCAATTAATACGATTGTCCCATCAGTTGTTTTCCCAAACTCATACTTTGTGTCAACTAGAATTAATCCATTCTCTAAGGCCACTTGCTGCAAAAGGAAAATAGAACAGAGCATTAGTCACTATAGATAGAATGTCTCTGTGCAATTACTCCTAAATCCAATGCATGCAATTCAAAGAGGATAGCTATGGTTTTGAAGATCAGAAGTGGACACAGTGCAGGGATTAAAACAAAATTTGAAATTCCGAGGTCCAATACTCCAAGTGTTGACAGTGAAATCAACTGTCAACGATTAGTAGTCGAGGACCTAATAACACCTTAGCAGAAACAGAAGACACAGCAATTAGTAACCTGCCCATATGCAAACAAACTTAAGGCTTTGCTTCTTGCTTCATCAAAATCATCCTTGGACATCAGCCCAGAATTGATAATCTGCAGAATTTCATGTTAATGTAAGAGCCTCTGAAGGCAATAGAAGTACGGAAAGGAGGTGACACAGGCATGCAGTAGTATCTACATTCCAGAGTCTACAGGCTACAAAATCCTCAAGGATGTGTCTTACACAAAACACAGCCTAGATAATTCATAAAAAGAAGATAAGTTCCATATTCCTTGCCAGACTAATATAATAAGACCACCAGGCAAAGGAGAAACTTCATTATCTGACAAGTTACAAGCAAACACAAATTGTACAACTTTCTTGACTCTCCAGAATGAGAGAATCAACTAGTAGTGTCATTTACTAACCTCCATACACTAGGACTGCCCATGGAATTCCAAAGTTACAAACTTACACTAATCTAAGAGCATTTGTTGATCCTCTTCCCTCTGTAATCTATTATTAGTTTTAAGGGGGCCTAACTCTTACAGCGTATTACATAAATTCCCAAGATTGTGGGATCAAATATATTAAAAGAAAGAGAAGTAAATACCTCATCAGGAGTGACAGGGACATCATGATCTGCAGCTTTAGTTGTGGGTGTAAGGATATTTGCAGATAGCTTCTGGTTCTTTACCAGACCTGCATGAAAGGAGCCTGCTAAATAAAAGAACAAAAAATCCAAATTGAATAATTATTGATTATTGTACCATCAGGAAGAGCATTCCCACAATAGTTCCTCACGCCTTTACTATAAACTGTCCATAAGGATGTATCAGTGCTTCCTGTAACAAATCCCCTCACTGCAAATATACAAGCAAACATAACATTCATAAGGACAAACAAAAATAAAGATAAAATAATTTGATCATCACAACAAACAAGATTATTCATGACTGGATCGATGGGTTCCGAACTATTAGGAGGAATAATCAAGGTATGCAGACAGCCTTAGGTCTCACCAACAAATTCAACTGGAACAACTGAGCACCTTTTGGCAATTGTCACATTCTTATCAGGAGAAGATACTACTGCATTTGGAGTAATATGCTGTGTCCTATTGAACCACCAAAGACTTGTCTCATTAAGAACCTGAAATTATTCATTTGAGTATATGACAGCTTATCAAAACAACTGATCATGGAAACAATAATTTCTGATTCTGGTAACTTCAACTTCTCACTTCATAACATGGGATAGACAAGATAATATGGCTTTTAAGAATAAACAACTAGGTCAACAATAAGCAGAATATTGTACATCACTATGAACAAACACTTGAAATAGTTTCAGGTGATAATTACTACGAACATTGAACCTTACAGTTCATGAATCACTAGATTAGTAGATTGGTGAGGTTTTCTTCTAAAACTTATGTTTTGGGTAGACAAGTAGTATTCCGAGCATTATCGAATGTTAAAAACTCAATAGCTAGCCATTCGTTCCGCATTCAACTATCAACATTAGCATTGAAAAATAATTCATGAGGAGCACACCTGCCCTTTGAACGGGATTGAAGCAAGGACACGGTCGAATGCGCTCTGCCGGTCGGTGGTCACCAGCACCAGGTGCTCCCCGCTCTCGTACACGTCCCTTACCTTCCCATCAAACATCAACTGTCACCCTCGAGAACCTTAAGAACCCCCAATGGACTAACAGACAAGTGGTCTGCTCACCTTGCCCTTGGCGGCGAGGCGGAGCCCGGGGACAGCAAGGTCGAAGCGGGTCTCGCCGAGGCAGTTCGCCATGGCTCCGCGCGCGGCGAGGAGGACAGAGTCGCGGTGGCCCGAGTCTGCGGCGAGGAGGGAAGGCGACACGCCGCTTCCGCCGGCCGCGGCGGTTGCGGCGAGGGCTGGGGTACGGGGCGAAGAGGTGGACATGGAGAGGCGGGGAAGGCGACAGGAGGACGAGAAGAGGACCGGAACGATGGTTTTGCGCGGGTTCGCTGCGCGTGCGGCCGCGGCTGCGGCGGCGGGCGGCGCGGGAGGAGACATGTAACAGGCTCTGCCGAGAGATCAAGGCGGGGTTTCGTGGGACTGGGAGAGATGCTGGAAGGGATGGCCTCCTGTGTCAGATTGACTGCAGAGGTAATGGCCGGTCCGGCTGAATCGAACCGGGCCGGTCTGCTCCGGTGAACCGAACCGAATCTGAGCCGACACTTAGGTCCGTTGGGCCATCTCGGTTCGTACAGTGACAGCCCTATTCGGTTCGCTACTGTAGTATATTAATTTAATTTAATATATGTATTTCTATATATATTTTTTTATGATAAATAATATATTTATTTAATTTATAGTGTATATTTGTGAAATATAATGATTTTTCTTATTTTTATATATTTTTAAATAAAATAAATCGGCTAATAAAAAGCCAGACCAGTTCGGTTCACTGTGCGAACCAAATCTAGACCGAGACCGCAGCCTGTTGGTCTGGTTGACCAACCAATTCGCATAGTAACCGAATGAACCGAGCCTGAACCTGACCGGGCCGGTTCGGCCTGTTGGTCAGCTCTGGCTCGATCCGGTCCAAATCTCCAACTCGAACCGGCCACCGTTTAATTCTGACGTAGAGTTTATATGACAGTTAACAGTTGATGCAGCTGCCACTTGTCGCCTACGTGGTAGTTGATGTGGCTATTTATTAATGAAAAAATTGCTAACAATTTATTAGAAATAGAAAAATACTAAAATATTAGGAAAAAATCATAAAATCAAAACAATTCAAAACAAATCATAAAAATTTGGGGTAACATAAAAACAAAAAATAAAGGAAAAATAAACAAATGAGAAAATCATAAAAAACAAAAAAACCATAAAAGACAACAAAATCATTAAAAAAAGAATTTCCCAGGTGTTTTCCGGATTTATTCTGATTTTCATGATTTTCCAAATTGTTCCATTTTTTGGATTTTTTATTATTTTTGAATTTTATGATTTGTTTTGAATTTTTCCTTTTTAAATGTTTTTCCTTTTTTAAAAATTTTATGATTTTTTATTTTAAAATTTATATAATTTTTTATAATTTTTTCATCAATAACTAGTCACATCAACTGTCATGTTGTAACCCTAAGTGATTTATGGGCTGGAAGCCTGAAAGTGCATCTAAGTGATTTTCATCGCATTTGTTACTCTTAGAAGCTTGAAGGGCTCCTAGACGGCTAGGTGTCGCCGGTGAGCCGCCAATCTTCATGTGGTGTGCCTCCGGAGTTTGTGAAGGTGTGAATCTACATCCGCAAGAAAAAGGATTCATCTAGTGATCGCCGGTGAGTGCTGTGTGCATCGCCGGGAGGGGATTATGGTCTTGGTGATCCGGGCTTTGTGCCTTCCCTAACGGTGAGTAGGATCTCCCTTCAAAGATCCGAACATCGGTAAACAAAAATCACCGTGTTCTTCGTCTTGGTCTTAAGTATTCATTTTACTATTGTTTTGTGACTTGTTTTGAATATTCTTGAATAGATCTAAACTTGGTTTTGCGAGAAATAAGTTTTTACTGCAGGTTTTCATCAATTCTAGAACACCCAGGATCGGAACATTCGACGGTATTCTCCATCATCTTTCAAGAACCCTAGCCTTTGTCTCTCTCTTATTCATTTTGTGAGATTTAGATCTACAGAGATCAAGTCACCCAAATACTCCACGAATTAGAGTCATCCAATTCTTGAACACTTAGCGATTCCTAATTTCTTCATCGCATTTGTTACTCTTAGAAGCTTGAAGGGCTCCTAGACGGCTAGGTGTCGCCGGTGAGCCGCCAATCTTCATGTGGTGTGCCTCCGGAGTTTGTGAAGGTGTGAATCTACATCCGCAAGAAAAAGGATTCATCTAGTGATCGCCGGTGAGTGCTGTGTGCATCGCCGGGAGGGGATTATGGTCTTGGTGATCCGGGCTTTGTGCCTTCCCTAACGGTGAGTAGGATCTCCCTTCAAAGATCCGAACATCGGTAAACAAAAATCACCGTGTTCTTCGTCTTGGTCTTAAGTATTCATTTTACTATTGTTTTGTGACTTGTTTTGAATATTCTTGAATAGATCTAAACTTGGTTTTGCGAGAAATAAGTTTTTACTGCAGGTTTTCATCAATTCTAGAACACCCAGGATCGGAACATTCGACGGACATCGGAACATCCGACCCAGATCAGAACATCCGACGCAGGGTGTACTGTACCAGATCGGAACATCCGACCTCTGTCGACGGTTGGGATATTGACCCAAGTCAACTAAGGTTCTTCAAGGGAGAGATAGGAGACACGCCGAACAGAACGAACAACAACGAACAGGGAGACGATGGTTTTTATCCTGGTTCAGGCCTCTCGGGAGAGATAATAGCCCTACGTCCAGCCTTTCTTAATATCAAAGAGGATTACAAGGTGGAACTCGGCGAGATCAGCAGGTCTCAACGAGTAATGTGTGTACAGAGAGTAGTATGCGATGATCTCGTGTCGTCCGATGGTCTTGGACGTGCTCTCTACACGCCGTAGGGGCTCGGTTTATATAGTGTTGAACAATCGACCTACCGGGGGATAATCGGGCCGGGCTAACCACGAGTACGTAACGAACTCGTACATGCCAAATACATCCCGAGGTAGATGAGGTAGACTCCAATTATTGGGGATCACGACTCCTAATCCAATCCGGGAAACCACGTCCGGGTCTTCACGTAGCCGTGCAGAACTCTTGTTCGAGTAGGACTCAAACAGGAATCCTAGACCGTTACGCACCGTGCCAGCCAGGAAGCTGTTCGGCAGGATGCATATGGGCCAGATAGAACCTTCTAGGGAGCTGGGCCCTAGTAGGCTGTTCGAATGGGCCGTCAGGGAGTGGGCCATGGCAATAGGCCGTAATTCTATCCCCGACAGCTAGCCCCCGAGACTCAAGTGGAAGGACTTACTAGAGTGGGGTCTTCCTCTTGAGACTCCAAGTCACGAAGAGGGAAATTTTGCTGCTACAAAGACGTGTAACAGGCGACCGAACAGGCTATGGTTCAGCCGAACAAGACTTGTTCGGGACCGAACAAACCTGATCAGTGCCGAGCAACTCCGTTGCGTCGAACAGGGAATCACATCCGTGGCAATGGGCCGTAATTTTAACCCCGACAGCTAGCCCCCGAGACTCAAGTGGAAGGACTTAATAGAGTGGGGTCTTCCTCTTGAGACTCCCAGACCTCTCGGGAGGAACCACTCGGCCAGCCGAGTGATTTAGCCCAAATCCTCCTCAAAGAGGCCGCATCCAGCGCTAGACTAAGGCCCGACCCAGAATGCGAAACACTGCCCGTTACTATTAGTTAGGAACAAAAGAACGAAATTAGTTCACCTCGCTCACTTTTCACGCCAGTCTGTTAGCTTCTCCAGCAAACTCCGCCGCTAGGGTTCATCTCCATCGCCACCTCCACCGCCACCCGTCTCCGATCGCAATGGCTCCACCATCCCCCGCCGCTCCAAAGGCTGCCAAGAGCGGAAAGGAGTGGATGAAGTCCATCACGACCGAATGGAGGCTACAGAAGTTGGTCTCTCTTGGCGTGCTACCCTCCGAAGGGTTCATGTCTTGGGGCGCCGCCGCCGGCGAATCCTGCCCCACCCTTCGCTCCGACGAGGTAGTGGTCTTCGAATCCTTTTTCCTCCACGGCTTCCACTCCATCGCCACCTTCACCGCCACCCGTCTCCGATCGCAATGGCTCCACCATCCCCCGCCGCTCCAAAGGCTGCCAAGAGCGGGAAGGAGTGGATGAAGTCCATCACGACCGAACGGAGGCTACAGAAGTTGGTCTCTCTTGGCGTGCTACCCTCCGAAGGGTTCGTGTCTTGGCGCGCCGCCGCCGGCGAATCCTGCCCCACCCCTCGCTCCGACGAGGTAGTGGTCTTCGAATCCTTTTTCCTCCGCGGCTTCGGCCTTCCTTGTTCTCCTTTCTTCCGGGGATTACTGCATTTTTACGGGATCGAGGTTTCGCACTTGAACCCCAATTCCATCTTCCATATTGCGATTTTCGTCCATGTCTGTGAGGCCTATTTGGGGATTGCTCCTTATTTCGACCTTTTCAGATTTCTTTTCCTTCTCAAGCCTTTTTCCAACAAGAACTCCCCCAAAGCCGCCGGCGTCGCGGGATTTCAATTGCGGGAAGGGGCCTGAAAACATTATCTCGGTCTTCCCTTAAGAACCTCCAATAAGGGCTGGCACTCGGAGTGGTTCTACTGCGCCAATTCTCCTCTGGCCCTCCCTTCCTTCTCCGGCGAGTGCCCCACAGTCCATCCCTCCTGATCCTCTCTTCTCGCCGATGACGAGGGAGGCCAAGTAGAGGAACTTCTTGTTCTTCTCCACAGAGCTAAAGCTGCTGGGCTGACCGGCATTGGAGTTGTTTGGAACTTCACCCAGCGCCGTGTCCAACCCATAAAGGAGAGGGTGCATCTTGCCTTCGAGTACTCGGGGGCTCAAGATACCACTCGGGAATCCAACGAAAACCTTTCGCAGAAGGAAATCATTAGCCGAGTGGTCGAGCTCTTCGCTCCGGGCTCGAAAATAGTTTGCGCAGATTGCCCAGCTCCGTACCATTTGGGGTACTTGCCACCAGCGGTAAGGAGAAGATTTTCCTCAACTCAACCGCGACCTTTTTTGAATGTATAGCCATAACTAATGTTATCTAACATGCCGTAGGGGCGCGAAGCCTTCTTTTCCACCCCTCCGGTCCCAGAAGCTCCATATCCCAAGGAGGCACTGCGTAAGCGTCCCGCTGAGAGCTCGACTAATGCTCCTCCGGCCAAGAAAGGCAAGGGGGTCACTTCAGGGGACTCAGATGAGGATGATGACGAGGACGATGTCCCGCTCCGGCACCGCCGCCGCTCAGCTCCAAGGCCGTTTCCAGCTCCGGCCGAGCAGCCTCCAAGCCCTCCGTCTCCCCAGACAGCCGGCCCAACCGACGCGTCAGGGGCGGAAAAGCCTTCTGGTAGTCGGCCGAGTGGTTCGGGCGCCCGATTCAGGATGAAGTATTTCCGATCACACAAATATTCCTTTGCGACGCCGTAATTTCATAATTCGCAGACGTGTGTATCTTGAAAAGTCTCCGAATGTTTTCAGAAAACCAGTTGATGATGATGAGCCGCCAAGTTCGAATGGCAAGGGAATGCCAGCCTCGACGCCTTCAAAATCCGATAGCCAAGCTAAGTCCCAATCTTCTGGGCAGTCGGCTCAGCCCACCGCGCCTCACCAAAATTCCGGCCCATCCTCCACCAGTCGCCAATCCTCGTCGGCGAAGGGGAAAGTCCCAGCTCCGGCTCCAGGGAGCTCAGAACCAGAAATCGAGTAGATTCCTCGCCCCTCTCCCAAAGCTCACGCTCCACCCTTCCGACTGAAATGGAGGAAGATGGAGGACTACGAGGTCGACGACGGGCAGGAGGCCGAAGAATGGGAGGTGCTGGACCAAGTGACTGCAATTCAAGCCAAGATATACGAGGTAAAGCTCTTTCCCACTGCGAATCATTACCTTGCACAGGGGAATCCCATTAATCTCTCTCCCTTCATCATGCAACGCATGAAGGAGAGATCGAAGCAGAAGACCCGATGCATGGAAAAAACGGTAGGCGGGCTGAAAACACGCGACGAGTTTGACAACGCGCTGTATGCCGTTAAGTCGCAATACCGCGGCTAGATCGAAGAACTCCACCGCGAAGTCACCGAGCTCCGATTCCGCCACGTGGAAGAGTCCAACACTAACCAAGGTATAGACCCCTGTCCGTGCTAAATCTCTATAAAGAATGCTTCATAGATAATAATCTCTGATATTTGTCATCAAATGTAGCTCTGGAGGCGAGGCAGAAGGCCTTGGAGAATGAAGTCCGCCGAGCCAACACTCAAGCGGAAAAATCGGCTCAAGAGCTGGAAGGTAGCTTTTCCCCATTGGCTCTCCCTGACTCCACCTCACCGGAGCCCAACTAACACGCCACACCCGATTGGTTTCGCAGAGCTTCGCTGCCGAGCTTCGATGGGGATAGCCCCAGTACTTCAATGCCTTTACCCGGATGAAGAGCCGCCAGACGATCCCGACCTCCTGGTGGCCCATCTCGACACTCTCCTTGAGCAGATCAAGGCCTTCACTCGGAAGGCCGCGATAACATGTACCAGCCAAGGCCTCGCCATCGCGAAGTCAAACTTCCCCCGTCTAGACTGCGAAGCCATAAAAGACGGGTTGCTTGTACGGAGGAGAAGGCCGCCGCTTTACTGGAAGAGGTTCGTCCGACTGCCGTCCAGATAGTAGAACAATTGGATTTGTAGATGTGTCTGTAATGAAAACGCTTGTTGATCCCCGATACTGGTGATCCGGTTTATCCGAATAGTACGCTTTCTTCTGTTTCATGAAATGCATCCACCGACTGGTCCAGCCCCCGAGTGCCAGGAAGTAGCACTTGGCTTTCTTCCCATGCGACTACCGGGTAGCCAAACATTGCGACTACGGATAAAAGCGCCATTACTCAAGAATTTTCGTAACATCCGAATTTGATCAACACATGTAAAGAGAAAACAACTTTTATTGATTAGATAGGGTGCGGCTGACTCCGTACACTATTTAGTGTAGCCCCCGACTTACTGCTTGATCGTTTACGGCCAAATAGCAAGTCAAAAGAAGGGAAACTAATTACATGCTGCTTGAATACAAAACTTTAAGAGTAAAAACGACGTAACTGCTCGATGTTCCAGGTATTGGGCACTTTAGATCCGTCTTCGCGTTGTAGCCGGTAAGCCCCCGGGCGGGTCACCTCAGCGATCACGTAGGGGCCTTCCCAGAGTGGGGAGAGTTTATGCTCGTGCTTCTGGTTCCTTCGGAAGACCAGATCTCCCTTAGAGAATGCACGGCCCCGTATGTTGCGCTGATGGTAGCGAAGCAGGCCCTGTTGGTACTTTGCCGACTGGATCATTGCTGCTTCCCTGGCTTCCTCGAGCCGGTCGAGGTCTTCACATCTTGTTTCATCCGACTGATTATCGTGTTAACCGGCGACCCGAGGGGACCGGAACTTCAATTCAGTCGGGGGATCGCCTTCGAGCCATAGACTAGGAGAAAGGGTGTCTGTCCGGTTGCTCGACTCGGGGTCGTTCTGAGCCACCAGAGCACCGAAGGCAACTCCTTGACCCAGCGCGTAGCGTACGGCTTCAAGCGATCGAAAATTCAGGCTTTGACCCTTTGTAGCACCAATCCGTTGGCGCGCTCAACCTATCCGTTGCTCCATGGGTGGGCCACCGAGGCATAGCAGATCTTGATACCCAGCTCCTCCCCCCAGTATTGAAATTCGCTGCTTTTGAACTGAACGCCATTGTCGGTGATGATGCGATTGGGTACACCGAAACACATAACGATGTTCCGAAAGAACTCGCGTGCCTTGGCCGCCGTGATGACAGCAACCGATTTGGCTTCAATCCACTTGGTAAACTTGTCGATGGCAACGAAGAGATGGGTAAACCCGCCTTGCGCTCTCTTGAGGGGACCCACCATGTCCAAATTCCAGACGGCGAAGGGCCAAGAGATCGGAATTGTCTGTAGATCTTGGGCCGGCATGTGAGTTTGCCGTGCGAAAAACTGACACCCATCAGATCTACGTACTATGTCTTCCGCATCTATGACCGCAATTGGCCAGAAAAATCCTTGCCGATAGGCTTTGCCCACAGGGTGCTGGCAGCCGCGTGGTGCCCGCATTCTCCCGAGTGGATTTCGGTGAGTAGATCCCTGCCTTCTTGCTCTGATATGCAACGCCTTAGTACCCCGGAACTGCTTTTCCTGAAAAGCTCGTCTCCGACTACCTTGTAGCTTTTGCTTGGCGTATAATGCACTCGGCTAGGCTTCGATCCTCAGGCAGCTCATCACGAAGAAGATAATCTAAGTAAGGCTGAGTCCACCCGGGAGTAACTGATAATACCTCTGCATCGGGATCTGGCTACTTCTCTTGATCTTCTCCCGATGCAGGTGGTTGTTTGATGGACGGTGCGCGTAGCTTTTGGACGAAAACATCACTCGGGACTTGAGCCCGAGTGGATCCCATCCGCGCTAGCTCGTCAGCTGCTTCGTTGTCGCGGCGGAGCACGTGTGTAAGCTCCACGCCGTCAAACTTGTCTTCTAACTTTCGTACCTCCTGACAGTAAGCCGCCATTCTATCGCCAATGCAAGACCACTCTTTTTTGAACTTGGTTGACCACGAGTTGGGAATCCCCGCGTAGCATTAACCGCCTGACACCAAGCGATATGACGACGCGCAGCCCGTGGATGAGTGCCTCGTACTCGGCGGCGTTGTTGCTGACGGAAAACAATATCCGGAGGACATAGCGTAGCTTCTCTCCAGTCGGCAATATGAGCAAAATCCCAGCCCCCGCGCCGCTGAGCATGAGGGAACCATCAAAGTACATTGCCCAGTACTCGAGATTCTCCTTTACTGCTGGGGTTTGGGCCTCTGTCCACTCGGTGACGAAGTCGGCCAACGCTTGGGATTTAATGCCTAATCGAGGCCTGAACTTTATTTCAAAGGCTCCAAGCTCGACTGCCCATTTGGCAATCCTCCCAGTGGCCTCCCGGTTGTGGAGTTTGTCTCCAAGCGGGAAAGAGGTGACCACCAAAATTTCATGCTCTTGAAAATAATGCTTGAACTTTCGCGATGTAAGCAATACAGCATACATAAGCTTTTGAACTTGTGGGTACCTTATTTTAGATTCGCCCAATACCTCGTTTACGAAGTAGACCGGATGTTGTACCTTCTGGAGGGAGCCCTCTTCGTCTCGCTCCACTACCAAAGCGCTGCTGATATCGTGAGTCGTTGCGCCGATGTAGAGTAAGAGAGGCTCCTGGAGCATGGGAGGGACCAACACCGGAGACGTGGTGAGGAACCTCTTTAGATCGTCAAAGGCTTGATGTGCTTCCGCTGTCCATTGAAAGTCGTCTTGGCGGCGTAAGAGCCTAAAGAAAGACATGCCTCACTCCCCGAGTCGGGAAACGAATCGGCTAAGTGCCACGATGCATCCAGTGAGCTTCTACACATCCTTCTGATTGGTTGCGGGCTTCATCTTGATGATGGCGCTGACTTTTTCTGGATTTGCTTCGATCCCTCGATTGGAGATGATAAATCCGAGGAGTTTACCATACGGAGCCCTAAAAACGCACTTCTCGTGATTTAGCTTCATCTGAAACGCCCTTAGGCTTTCGAATGTCTCGGTTAGATCTGTTATGAGATCCCATCTGGATTTGGTTTTTATAACGACGTCGTCGACATATGCCTCCACGTTGCGTCCGAGCTGAGTGTGGAAACACCGCTGTATAGTGCGCTGATAAGTTGCGCCAGCGTTTTTCAACCCAAATGGCATTGTGATATAGCAGAAAGCGCCGAAAAGCGTGATAAACGACGTCTTGATGCAATCCTCCTGCTCCAGACTGATCTGATGATAGCCTGAGTAGGCGTCCAGAAAACTCAAGAACTCGCACCCGACGGTGGAATCCACCACTTGATCGATGCGGGGGAGCCTAAAAGAATCCTTGGGACACGCTTTGTTGAGATCTGTATAGTCAACACACATCCGCCATGTCTTATTTTTCTTCTGCACCAGGACCGGATTAGCAAGCCACTCGGGATGATATACCTCTTTGATGAACCTAGCGGCCAGCAATTTGGTGATCTCACCCCGTATGGCGTCCTTCCGATCCGGTGCAAACCTTCGCAGGCGCTCCTTTATGGGCTTTGCCTTTTCGTCGACGTGGAGGAAGTGCTCGATCACCTCCCTCGGAACACCGGGCATATCCGAAGGCTTCCAAGCGAACACATCCCGGTTGGCCCGGAGGAAAATGACGAGCGCGTCTTCCTATTTGCTGTCGAGCCCTGTCCCAATCACGGCCGTCTGGGTCGGATCAGACGGGTCCAACAGGATCTTCTTTGTCTCTTCGGCTGCTTGGATGGATGTTTTGGTCTGCTTCTTGGCGGGGACGTCCCCCTCCTCCTGAAGGGATGCAACCTCCAGTCGGATCTTCTCCATCTCGGCAGATGAGTCCAGTGCCTGCGCCATCTCACAGCTCTCGCTATCGCAGAGCAGGGACTGCTTAACGTCACCAGGGAGGGTGATTACGCCATTCGGACCTGGCATCTTTAAGACGAGATAAGTGTAGTTGGGAACCGCCATGAATTTGGCAATCCCCGACCTTTCCAAGATGGCATGATATGCTGTCTCGAAATCAGCCACTTCGAAACTCAGACTCTCGGTCCGATAATTATCCTTGGTCCCAAACGTAACGGGCAAAGAGATCTGTCCGAGTGGTATCGCGGACGTCCCGGGGATTACCCCGTGGGAAGGAGATGATCCCTATCGTAGCTCGAAACGCGGAATATTCATCTGGTCCAGGGTCTTGACGAAAAGAACATTAATCCCACTCCCGCCATCGACCAGAACCCTCTTCAATTTGCTTCCTCGCACGACCGGGTCCAGCACCAGAGGATACCTCCCAGGGAAGGCGATCCGGTCCGGGTGGTCCGATCGATCGAAGGTGATGGGCACATCGGACCAGCGCAAGTACTTTGGTGTCGCGGGCATGATAGCATTGATCTCCCGAGTGGTAAGCTTTTGCTTCCGCTTGGACTCGTACGCATCAGAGCCTCCGAAGATGTAACTGATCTCGCGCTCAGCGTCCTGGTAATCTCCATCGGGTTTCTTGCCTTGACCGCCTTTAGCCGACTGGTTCGAGCTCTCGGCGAACTTCTGCAGAATAAGACAGTCTTTGGCAGAGTGCTTTCCTCAAGGATGGAAGGGACATACCGAATCCATCACTTTTTTGTAGTCATTGTCGTTGGGGGGCTTTGGTCGGTTGCACTCCAAGTTGGCGACCATCTCATCGCCCTTTCGTTTCTTGTCTTTGGGTTTGCCTTGCTCATCGTTAGGCTTCTTCTTGGGGCCTCCGTCGTTGCCTCCGCGATGATTCGCGACAGCTTCCTCGGTTTCGGCCTCCTGGTCCGCCATAGTGAACATGGCTTTGAGATTACGCGGGGTCCCGGGTCATCTGCCTGATCAACTCCTCGGACTTGCATCCGGTGAAGAAGGCGTCGATGACTGTTTGCTTCGAAACGTCCCGGATCTCGTTCTTCTTCTTGGTGAAGCGCTTGATGAACTCACGAAGAGTCTCGTTCTTGCGCCGGTGTAGCTGTCCAATCTCCCATCTCCCCGCGGGCCTTTCATAGGTCCCTTGGAAATTGGCGATGAACTGTTTCTGGAGGTCGTCCCAAGACTTGATAGAGTTATCCGGGAGTCCCGTTAGCCAGGTCTGGGCGGTTGGGGTCAAAGCGACCGGCAAGTAGTTTGCCATGACGTTCTGATCACCTCCTGCCGCGCTGACCGCTAAGGCGTAGACTTGCAGCCAGTTCTTTGGATCCCTCTCGCCATTGAACTTGTCGATGCCTTTGAGGTTGAAACCATCCGGCCAAACCACTCGGCGAAGATCCGGGGTAAAGGCCCGAATCCCCTCCAATAGTCGTGGCCGCCTCCGCGTTGGGGATCTACTATGACGCTCCCGCCGCGGGTCTTGGCGTTGCTCCTGACGGTGGTCGCGCCGACTGGCAATACGCTCGGCTTGGTCATCGCCGCGTCGGCTATGATGGCCACAAGAGTTTCGCTCGCCGTTACTGCGCTCCCGCCGCCTGGCTTCGATGTCTTGACGTAAATCTCGGACAGGCGATTGGTGAGAATTGCCAGCCGCTGAGGCACGAGCTCGGTTCCGATTGCGCGTAGACCAACTGCGAGCCGAGGTGGTCGGCGCCGGTATCGTCTCGTTTTGCTGTATGGCGGCCATCTCCACCATTGCCGTCGCTCGAGCAAGGGCCTGGATACATGAGCTGCCTTCTGGAAGTAGTGACGCGATAGTCTCAAGGAGTCTTTGACGCGATTACGTTGGCCTGGGGAGTGTTGTAGACCTCCTGATCTCTTAGCTTCACCGAGCGAAGCTCATTCTGGACGTCGCGGCCGCGGACGCGAAGCTGTTGTACGCGATCCTGTCTCTCCGCCTGGCGATGATCTGGATTCGCGCCAGCATCGGTTTCTTCGTACGCGACAAGCGGAGAAGTGGAGTAGTGATCATCCGCGCCTAGGACAAAAACCTCTTGGTAGTTACGAATCTCAGCGCTCCCGTCGGACTCTGAGTCTGAAGCGGAGAGACTGACTTGTTCACTCTATCCAATGGGTTGGCCACCGTTGATGACACCCACGAACATGGTTGGGTCTGATCCAAGTGGATCTGATGCGCCTGCCGACTGGTGATCTCCTATCCGAATAGCCGAGGAATCCCGTGCGAAAGTCACGATGGAATTCTCGAGTCCGAAGGGAAATCCAGCCGAAGGCGATGAGTTGTTGTGGGGCGAGATACAATCCGCGCCTCAGCGATTGAACCCGCCGAGTCCTTTTTCGTCTTCCTCGGGAGGAGGTGCGAAGGCGAGCAGCGAGGGGGTCAATCCGCGGAAGGCGCTTGCTAAATTCTCCAACCCAAAAGGCAATGGGTCACATTGATCGCGCGCACCTCCATGCGGAGGGATCTCTCGAGGGGGAGAGAGGTAAAGATTGCCGATGCCGTCGGCGATGAAGTCCAGGATGCCAAAACGAAGAGACTCTCCTAGCCTCATGGAAACGTACGGCGATCTCAAAGAAGCCATCTGACTAGAGAGATGATCTTGACGCTGTCTCCTACCTGGCGCGCCAACTGTCAACAGGTGACTAACTAGGGGTCACCGCCGGCAATGAATTTGTACGAGGGGACGCTAATCAAGAACTAAATCAGATGGTAACACAAGACAGGGTTATACAGGTTCAGGCCCTCAACGGAGGAGGTAATACCCTACTTTCTGTGTTCTGGGATTATATGGTGGATCAAGATGCGGGATGCAAGATGATGCTATGATGATGAAGATGCCCAACCGGGGGCTCCCTGCCCGCCTTATATAGTGGGGGGCAGGGTTACAAGATAGAGTCCCGGTCGGTTACGAGGTCGAGGTCGAGTCCGGGTAGAATACAAGGCGATAGATTCTATCTATAGCCCTCCTTACCAAATATATCCAATTCCGGGCTTACAGATTCATCTTTCCTATTCGGGATAGGCTTCCTTCTTTATCCCTTCCTTGGCACCCAAGTCCGGAGTTGTCCGACTGGTTGCCGACTCAATTAGCCGCCTCGGGCCGCCCCCGTTTGCTACCTCATGGGCCCTTCATGAGGATACCCGAGGCCCATGTAGTCCACACCGTCCCTGCTCCAGTGGCCGCACCGCTGCCACCTCTGCTCGAGTCGTCTCGCCGCCGTGGCGCCGCCTCTACTCCGGTCGCTTGGAGCAGCGCCGTCGCCCGTCTCTGCTTGTTATGATGACCATTGAATTTTGCTTGCTGGATTGATTTAAGTTTGAGGACAATGTAGATTCAAGTTGAATTCCTACCACTGAAAGGTATGCCCCAACTATCTCACTTGAAAAATATAGTGTACATGTATAGAATTATGATTTACATAGCAATTTTCATTGCATATTTGCTGGAATTTTTGCTGATACAGTAGAAAACGTCTAATTCGTCTAGACGCGTCTAATCGTCATCTAAACCGTCTAGACGCTAGACTGTCGGACCGACCGTCTAGCGTCCAGGTGAACACTGGATTGCCGTACAATTAAGAGGGATGCAACGTTGAATGGTTTAGATATGTCTCAGGTGCTCAAGTGATCAATCTTTGAGAGAGATCGAGGGAGAGGAGTGTTGGTGCTGTTGGAAAGTGAGAGTATTAGGTCTTTCGTGGATTTCTTTGTGGTTGCTACTTCTATACTTTAAGATTTAGGTAGTGAGGCTTTGTGGGTTGCGTAGCCCTTGTTCTTAGCTTTCCGTAGAGCCCAAGATCACTGAAATCGAAGTTCGGAGTCAAAAGCTACGTCCGTTTCCGTCAATGGCTGTGTGCTGTGTATCGGACTATCCGATGTTGGATCGGAATGTTCCGATGTGAATCAGAACTATCCGATGTTGGATCGAAATGTTCCGATATGGATCGGAATGTTCTAATGTTTGGTCCGATTGACCCCTCTCTATCTCCAGATCCAAAAATATCTGAACTATCCGATATTTATATCGGACTATCCGATATAAATTTAACATTTTGGTGTTGTATCTAGTTGGAACCTCTCTAGAATCATTCCAGGACCTCAAAAATAGCCGTTACTTCAAGTTTCTCTCATTTTTATATCGGAACTATCCGATGTTGACATCGGACTATCCGATATCTGTCAGCTTCAAACGGCTAGTTTCTGTGTGAGGCTATTTAGGGCTTCCCTCTTCCCCACGGGCAAAAGTTGCCTTCCACACCATTTTTTAGCCGAACTTCCAAGCAACCTAGGGCTTCTTGCCCTTTCCACTCTAAATCTAAGTGATCCTCTTTGTGAAAAGAGTTGGGAGAGGGTGTGAGTACTAAGTGAGAAGAAGTCGATCTTTGAGCACTTGAGTTCATCTTCGAGTTCGTTCTTTGTGTGCATTTGTTACTCTTGAAGGTTGAGGACTCTTATACGGTTAGGAGTCGACCACGAGCCACCCGTGTTTTGTGTGGTGAGCCGTGCAAGTTTGTGAAGACCGATTCCGCCTCCGAAAGAGAAAAAATCAAGGAGTGAAACCGGGGGGTCTTGATGCGACCTCGGTGAGAGAAGGGTTGAAAGAGACCTGGGCTCAAGTGTGACCGAACCTACCTCAACGGAAACGTAGGATCCTCTCAAAGATCCGAACTTCAGAAACAAATCTTCGAGTCTTCACTTCACTCTTGGTTTCCCTCTTGCCTCTAACTTGATTTACTTTGATTCGTTGTTATACTTGTTGTTTGTTAGCACCGTCGTGTGTTATTACTCTTTCTAGTGTTGTGCATTTGATTTTGGTGCAGGTATCCATATCGGACTATCCGATATCAACATCGAAACATCCGATATTATTTTTCGCTGTGATTTAAAAGGGTGAAAATTTGTAACGCCTATTCACACCCTCTAGACGACATCCCGATCCTTCACCGCCCAACCGCGTCGGCCTGGGCCCTGCGCCGCCCGCGCCGCGTCGGCTTCAGCCGCGCCAGCCTCGGCACCATGTCGTCCTCGGCCGCACCGGTCTCGCCCCACGCCGCCCATGCCATGGCAAGCCAAACCAGCAGCCAAGAGCTTTGCTGCCCCATAAAGAGAAACCTAGCCCACAGTTTTTCAAAACTGGAAACCACCCTCTAGCATCCTACCAACACTTGGCAGCAAGGAAGGGACACGCTGCCTCCCCATTTCAGCCAAGATACAGCACATAACCACCATATTCACTCTTTTCCCTACCCTCTTTGGTAAGGACAACAGTCATTCCTCTCAAACCAGCCACCCAAAAGCCAAAAGGGAAGCCATAGCTCACTGATGGGGGAGATGCATACGCAGAGAATCTAGGTGGGAACCCAGCAAGCAATCAGCAGCAAGGAGGAGAAGAAAGGCAACTAAGGCAAGCCACACAATAATCCCAGGAGCAAGCAAAGGTTAAGAGTAGGTCAGTCAACTAAGGTAAATGTGTATGCCCAATCTCCATTTAGATGAACTGCATGTGTACATGCACTGATGCACCCTCACATGGAGCATGCATACGATCAACCCCCTTCCACCTAATCCTTTCTTGCATGACATTATTAGGCTACAAACAGTAAGCCCATCACCCAGTAGGAAGGCACCCATTTGCATTTCTGAACTGAACCAGACCAAGCCCTCAAACCCACTAACAAGCCTAGTTTCTTTCATTTTAACACCAATTACTCACATGCACAAGCACCTTATTAGTGCACTACATCATATTCATAACTACACTGCTAATCAACTCAAAGACAGCATGCATCACTCCTAGATTATTCTAGCATCTTATTAGGCACATATATACATACATGGTTCAACACGTTTTACCACAACACTATGCCCCTAATTCATCCAGGCATTGCATTGATCTAGTATCAGAACAGCACAGAGGTAGAGTAGAGCAACAAACCAACTTGCCGCTATCAAGATCGAAGGATTCGCATGATGGTTGCTGCCATGTGCCCCTACAGCAGCCATAGGCTACCACCTGGCCGATCCCGGCGAGGACCACCATCGGCCGCCGCATCCCTAGCCACGGCTAGGTGTTGGCAGCCACCGCCAGGAGCCTAGGACAGAGCAGGCCAGGAGCGGGGGCGGCCACCTAGGTTGAGCCGAGCCGGAGGAGAGCAGGCAAGGCCGAGCCGCCGCCTAACCAATGCGCTACCAAGCCGCCGCCGCCGCTGCACAGGGATAGGAGGACGAGAGGAGGAAGAGCAATAGAAGGATCAGGCAGGGAAAGATGAGGATGGCGCCCAGAGGCCGGAGACCGACGATACCCGTGCCGAGATGGGAATGGGCGGGGTTGCCAGAGAGGGGCGGCGCGGCTACCCCGTCGCTGCTGCCGCCACCGAGCGAGAGAAAAGGTAGGGAGGGGGCGGAGCACAGCAAGGTAAAAAGGAGGCGAGCCGCGTCGGAGGAGAGCAGGCAAGGCCGAGCCGCCGCCGCTGCGTGAAGAGGAGAGGAAACTGAGAGAGCGAGAGAGGGGGGGGATTAGGGATTTAGGTGGGGAGGTCTCGGGTGGGCCTAATGGGCCGAATTGGCTGGTTAAGTGCAACCCGAAAGTTCCCCTCATTTCTTTTAAATTTTTAGGTAAAATCAATATTTATATATATATATAATATATAAAATAGACATTGAATAAAATGGATACTGATAATAATAAAGTACCAACTTCTTATTGTATTTTGTAACTAGTCCTCTTGCTTCTAATTAACTATTTAAATAACTATCATTTCCTAAAGCCGATTAACGCTATTTCTGGAATTAATCTAAACCATCCGATTGAGAGCGATCAACTGGAACACCGTACCGGATACTGGATTGAAATAAAAGGTAAGCAATTCCTTGATGTTGAATAGTATATTTCAGTTCATACTTTAATTTTGACATATTCACCTCTAGCATGTATTGCATTTAATAGTTTTTACTTAAAAAGTTGAATTGTATTGAGGATACAAAAAGTGATGACTTGATCGATGGAGTGATCGGGTTGTAGAATTATTATGGTGGGTGAAGGGTGCCTTGGAAAGGTGCAGAGATCAGGCGGGGCCCTTCACATGGTAATATATAAGGACAACCATCTATCACTCGGGTACTGAGCCGTATAAAACCGTATCAACCTTAGTTCCGTGTAGCGGTCAGAGAAGATTATCTATGCGGTGGTTGCAGTCTCCACATTGGGTAAGTAGATAAATAGGAGGGGTGGGTGAGCGTACCCAGGGTGAGCGGACCCATGGTATCTTCGACCAACGGCACTATATTATGCCGAGATGATACTCATTGGCCGGCGTCTGGAATGAGTAAAACGGAAATGAGGATAAGTGATGGAGGACGAGGTTGTGAGTAAGGCACGTCTAAAGTTAATTGCCATCACTTATTATACGACCGGGTTGGAGATGTAACCTACCGACATAGAGTATTCGGTAGGTTGGAGATGATACTCTGAGCCCCAAATTTATTCGGGGCGACTCTGGGGAAAGTGGTACAAACCTGCGCAGGGTAAAATCATGAATTCATGCCAGTCTCCTGGAATGGAGATTACGGAGGCTAAGACCGCCATGTATGCGAGTGCTAGTAGTTTTTCTTAAATTAAAACTGGACAGCTTTTTTAAATAAAATGGTATTTTATTCAAATAAAGTAGGAAGAAGTGACTGGAGTAGGTATGCTCACTCTAAAGAAGATTTTGTCTTTGTCTATTCAGATTTCAAATGTTGATCGCTTGCTGAATACTTCGTACTCACTCTTGCTATTAAACCCTTGCTTAGATGTGAATCCGGAAGACAACGTGAGCGAAAGCCAAGACAACCCTGTCACCGAGGAGCATTACGAAATGAAGCCATATGCTGAGGATATGGGCCTCTTGGAAGACTATCTGTAGAACCCCTTGCGTAGCAATAAGTGATGAATATCACAATAAAGGACATCATACTTTTGTTATGTATGTTTAAAGTAATTAGAGGACTTTATTGTATCGTTAGCATATTCGGCCCTGCGTGGCATCATGATGTAATAAAGCATGAGATTATCTTATTATTGTTTTGCTGCATAACTCTGATTTGGGCTCGCATCCGAAGTGGCATTGTAGTTGACATGTTATTCGGGTGTATTAGCCTAAACCCTCACAATTACTTCATGGCCTTAGCAAGATGAGGCCATTGGCATGTGGTAATTGGGCGGGTCGTCTCAGTTAGATTGTAAGATCCAAAAACTAAAATCTCCTCCAACCTCCCTCCCCTTCTCTCGCCACGAAACCAGCACTCCTCATCCCGTCGTCGCCGCTTAGCACTCTTCCTCCCCTGCTGCCGCCACCGTGCTGCCCTGCCTACCCTACCCAGCCGACGCCTTCACCTGCCGCCCCAACCGCCTTCACCCCCTCCCACTGCTCCGGCAACGTCATCACCGTGGCTCTCACTCCATCCCCAACCAACCGCCAGGGCGTCCCTCTGAGCCTGATGGCAAACCCAAGCCCTAAATCGGAGGCTACCCTAAACCCGAACCCTAACCCGACGACGGCGCGCGGCGGAGAGGACAATGCCAGCAGCGTCGGCGAGGAGAAAGATGGCGATGTAGAGCAGGTGCTTCCCCCCTCTCTCCCCCCTCATTGTCCCACCCCCAAATTGCCTGCGCAGATGGTAGGGGAGGCAGTCGTCTAGGCGAGTGAACTGTCGCACATGCAACTGCCAATGAGCAAATCTAATGTTTCTAATGCTTAAGCATTTTCACTCTTAAGATTGACAAAATCAGGAGGGGTTTTCCTGTGAGATAGTACAAAAAAAGAGAGATAATATGATGAAATGACAAAAGGTGATTACATAAAAAAAAGGAGGTTGGGGATCTAAAATATTGCTGCTGTTAACAGATGCTTGCTATGCAAAGGGGTGGTGGAAATTGGAAAATGAAAGTGTTTTGTGGCAAGAGTTTGCTAACAAGAGATACACGAGAAACTCTGGTATCGCTGAGGTTCAACGTAAAATCTCTAACTGTTGCTTGGTTTGTTGTCCTAATCCGTTGAAAACTTTTTCAGCTTTTCCTGTTCAAAAAATATTGTTTGCCATACTCATTTTCAAGGGTGGATGGTGACTAGACTACCGTATTCATGTGTAGATTGTGTTTATATTTCTATTGAATTTGTGCTATAATTTTAAGAATATGCCATGTTTAATTTGTAGATTTTTAAATTTGTGTAAGAACTGCTTATACATATTTGGTTATTCGTATCCACCGTGAATAAATGAATCCAATCCACTTCGAATCCAAAAGTTCATCTGATCCAATTCGAATCTAAATGTAATTTTGGTACTATCTTATTTGAAGTTTCGAGCATCCTACATGCAACTATCGTGCAAACTATGAATGCAAGGGCCGAAACAAACGCAATGGCGCTCTGCGCACTGCAGTCCGCAACATGAATGACCCGTGCCTTGAGCAACCCCGATTTACGTCCCAGATCCCGCCGGTCCACCCGAAAACTCAGCCATGTCACGTCGAAGAAATCGCCCATCAAACTCATCGCCGCGGCGAACAATGCATTGGTCTAGTGGTAGAGGCTGCAGTGGCAGCGCTATCCAATAGAGTTCAAACCACATGTTTGGCTTTGTGCCACATTTTTCTAGGTTCTTTCTAGAGTCGTAAGGGTACACACACGCGTGTGACTTGATGCCTAATTGTTGTTCTTTGGGACAGTCACTGTTTCTATCGTGTGTTAGGGTGTACGCGTGTGTGTTAATTTAGATGTTAGAAGCTAGGGAGGGTGTTGTGTGCGCTTTCATACCCTATCGGAAAAAAAAATTGTCGCCGCGGCGGCAACGGAACGGAACGGCGAGGCGCAGGCCAGGTTAGCCAGCAAACCGTCGCGTCGCCCGACACCATCACGCCGCTTGGTTCCACCCGTACACTACAAACACACGCACGCGAGTCGCGGCCAACCCTTCCCGCGTGCTCGCTCGCTTGCCGGCTCGCGGACGCGTAGCAACGCAACCCATCCCTGAGCCCGAGACGCGGCCCGACCCGGCGCCCACCTGCGACACGAGTCCAAAGAAAGGCCGCCCCACCGCACCGGCCACCGGTACTGCGCACCACCACCACCACCGTCCTCCTCTCCCTCATCTCGATCCTCCCCCTCCTCCTCGAGCCCCTCCCCATCGCGCCACCAACCTCCCCGATCCGCCGCCCTCATGACCCGCAAGCGGCGCAAGCACGCGGCTGCCTAGGGTTCCATCCATGGAGTCGCTGCCGCGGAAGCGCAAGGGCGCGCGCTCCGCGTGCTCCCTCGCCGGGTCCCTCCACGACGCCGCCGCCGCCCGCAAGCGCACCTGCCGGGAGCCCAAGCCGCGCCCCGAGAAGAAGAAGGCCTCTCCCGGGGGCGGCGATGACGGCTCCGCCCGGGGTGGCGTGGTCATGACGGCGCCGCCGGCGAGCGGCCGGGCCGCGCCGGAGAGCCCCGGGCGGGGGCTCAAGCGGAAGCTGGGCTGCATCGAGCCGGCCACGCGGATGGGGCGGAAGAAGCGGCTCGAGAGCGAGTACGAGCTCGGCGGCGAGATCGGCCAGGGCAAGTTCGGGTCCGTCCGGATCTGCCGCGCCAAGGCCGGGAGCGAGGAGTTCGCCTGCAAGGCGCTGCCCAAGAACGGCGAGGAAACGGTCCATCGCGAGGTGGAGATCATGCAGCACCTCTCGGGCCACCCTGGGATCGTCACGCTCAAGGCCGTCTTCGAGGACGCTGACAAGTTCTACCTTGTCATGGAGCTCTGCAGCGGCGGCCGACTGCTCGACGAGATGGCGAGGGAGGGCAGATTCTCCGAGCAGCGCGCTGCCATTGTCATCAAGGATCTAATGGCCGTGGTCAAGTACTGCCACGAGATGGGCGTCGTTCACAGGGATATTAAGCCGGAGAATATTTTGCTCACCAAGGCAGGGAATATGAAGCTCGCAGATTTTGGACTCGCTGCACGAGTTACCAATGGTAATTGTTTTGCAATACATTTTTTGTTTGAAGGTCAAGATGGTAAGATTGGTTTCTTGTGCAACTATATGTTGGGATGATGAAAGTCATCTTGCTTTGTGAGAAATTGTGTTTATAGCAAAATGCAATTCTATGGTCTTAAGTGAGAAAGATGAATTACTTAAAAGTAAGAGGTAGAGGTACAAAAACTGCGAGCCCAAGTGCCCCAATATTGGATAATGGAACTATGGAGGTTTCTACAAACTTTAGATATTATTATGATGTTACATATAGTATTAGTGCTGATGACCGTACATTATTGAGCTGCATCTGTAATGTTCAGAAAACTATCATGTTAATATTACTATGTCAGGATTTCATCAAAATTCGACTTAGTTAAACAAATACAATTTTCTTTTTTCCATGAGTACTAGTATTTTTGCAGGCTGCCCATTGCTGTGTTTATGCTTAAGGACTAAGAAGCTAACATGGTGCAAGCAAGTGAATTGGGATCTAATCATACTTGTGTGGGCTTAAGTGAGCTTTGCTAGCTCAGGTTTTCATGGATTGGTCGTAACAAGTAAATGAATCTTAATTCAATTTTGCTTCAGGTTCTGAGTTTTGAGTCCTTGCTAAGAGCCAATGGTTAACATCCTTTTTTTCAGTCCTGTTTAAATTGGTCTCACCACACCACCAACTGTATGCATTCTTTTGTCCTCCATAAGAAGAAACACTAACATGTGCAAGTTGTGTTTTTGGAGTCATGAGTAATGAGTTGGTATCAAGTGTTCATTTATTTGTCATCTCCTCTTGGTACATAGGCTAACAGAACTGAAACCTGATTTTTGGTAATGCTTGCTATTTATTTTTTGTTTGGGAGTCAAGCTATTTTTTTAGTTATTTGCATGGAATTTCAAAATTGAGAACCTAGAGACAACATAATTCCTACATTTCTGTATTTTATTCAAGGAATTCACCTGCGATGAGACCCTATCTCAATCATTTCAGTCAGTTTCATGTTTCGTAATAATGATAATGATTGCTGTATTCACTTTATCTGGCTAAGATATGAAGTGGGCTTTGCTAGAATGGCTCACTCGGTCTGTTTGTGTTACTAATAAATGATCATACTTGGTGTTACATTGATATATGAGCTTCCTAAGTTTTAAATCCTTGTTAAGTTGTCAGCTATTAGTTTTTTCTCAATATATTTAAATTGGTGCTGCATACTGATTCAATGCTTTGCATGGTACTGCACATGAAGAAATCTTTTGAAATGTATCTAGGAAATGCTCAAGAGACATAGCGCAAGCTGTGTTTGGGAGTCATGGGTTGGTAGCAAGTTGGTATCAATATCAGTTCATCTTGCTAGGTGTGCCAAGAGAATAATAGAAGCCTGGTGCCAGCTGATGCTTTAGTTTTTGTTTAGTATTGCTGGAGCTACTTTTTGGTTATTTGCATGCAAAGGAAGTTGGGAACTTACAGTTTTACACCAATACACAACATGATTCTTACATTTATTTGAAAGATTTGTGACGGTCTCCTATTAGTACCTATTGTGGCAAGTTTGAGGACGAACATAAGTTGTTGAGCATACCAAACAGTGTTATGTTTTAACATTAATTTAGAAAGTGGTGATGTCAGTCTGAATGGAACTGTGCAGTCTATTAGTTGGAGTTGTCAGTCTGGCTGCAGGGGCATTGGTTCTTGAAAACAGCTGCTTATTGTTTGTAAGGTAACAATGATTTTAGCAATTCTATAATGGCTACGTTCTGTGAATGTGCATCAATATAATCTAAAATTCAGTTGAATATATTAGACAGTTTTACTGGCTACACATGTTGTGCATTGGCTGATAGTGTTGTTGTACATTGAACAGGTCAAAAATTGTGTGGTGTTGCTGGCAGCCCAGCTTACGTGGCTCCTGAGGTTTTGCTGGGAAGCTATTCTGAGAAAGTAGATATATGGGGTGCTGGGGTGCTACTCCATGTTCTACTTCTTGGGTCACTTCCATTTCAAGGGGGTTGTCTGGAAGCTGTTTTTGAAGCTATAAAGACAGTTGAACTTGATTTTCACAGTGGTCCATGGGAATCAATATCACTTCTTGGACGAGATCTTATTAGTCGAATGTTGGATCGAGATGTCTCCTCTAGAATAACTGCTGATGAAATTCTTTGTAAGTAAAGCAATCGTTTCATCTAGTCTTAGATTTTGTGTTAAACTCTTCATTATTTGACGATTCTAATTTCAGGTCATCCATGGGTCTTGTTCTACACCGAATGTCCCCTGAAGGCAGTAACTGCTGATTTGTGTGTCACTAACAAGATTGTAGCACCCAGAGTTCCATGGGACAGAATTAGGTCACATTGTGAGTCGTCATCTTCATATTCATCAAGCCAGAGGTCAGAGGATCAGGATGAATGTGGTATAGTTGATGCACTGACAGCAGCAATAACACGTGTTAAAATATCAGAGCCGAAAAGAAGTCGACTGTGTAGCCCTGCCATTCCCATACAGCAGGAATGCTCTTCAAACTTGAAGAATAACTTGTGCACAGCTTTCTAACCCGACCAAATGTACAGCCCCTGATTGGCCGGTCTCATTTCACTGATGGCTCTACCAGTTGGTGTCACTGAGTTGAGGATAATAGCTCGGGTCTCCCTTAATAGCAAACAAGAGTTTGACATGGGGTATGAGATGTAGATTTTCGTCAGTGATGCTGTTAAACCCAACATTATAGTTGGCTGACGCTGTAAATTTTGTAAATAGAACTATCTCCTTAGCTGCCTGGGTTGCTAATTTATCAAGTGAGAACTATTTCTTGTTATGCTGATAGCCTTATTTTGCGGGATCATTCTTTGTTTCACTCCCCAAGTTTAGTCTATTGAGATTTTTTTTTCTTGGCATGCTTCAACATATATCGTGAAATGCTGATAGCTTTATTTTTTACATGATCTATCGTGCACCATTCTTTATTTCTCCACAAGTTTAGTCTATGGAAATAACACCTGTTGAATTAAATGGATACCATTTTTCTTGACCTGTTTTTCGTATGACAATCCTACAATGAGCGTTAGGCCTTCTTCTTTTCAGCGCTATGTATCGTTATATAGCCTATATGTTGTGATAATTTGTAACGATTTTCTCTAGCTTTTAGTAGTCCTTTCAAATATCATAAAACTATTTTTAATTATTTTTTTAATATTTAGATCTCTTTTTTAGGGATCTGAATTTTGCTACAATAATACGCCAGCGCAAAGATACGGTGAAAAGAACAAGACCTTAATCATGTAAATTCTCTCTACAAAAAAACTTGAGTGTCGACAATAGCCGTACAATGTACAATGTTGCACTCTACTATGTTAATTATCAATCTGATACTGGACGATGACAACCTGAACTTGTCTCGTAGGTTTAGTACAGTAGGTAGCAGTAATATTTTCATGCAAAAGCAGCGGTCAGTGAGAAATTCACGAGTTGCTCCAGGTCACCTTTAATTTCGAGAGCTGTCCGATTATGCGACAACACAAATATGTCTATTCCCTAATCGGTAGCATTCACAGAAAAGCTCTTCTAATTCTTGGTGTTGTGCATGGGTCCTTGCTTCTAAGGCGCTGTCGCAAGATCCAAATGGATTGTTGTACGAGTTTTGTGTATCAGCCCTCGCAATATTTGGTTCATGAGCTATGGCCCTTCCATCAAAGGAGAATATGTTTTTTGCCGGTCAAGTTGCCTGAAATTTTCTGCCTCTGCCATTGATCCAATCTTTGGTTCATGCATCATAGCCCTTCCATCAAAGGATAATATGTTTTTGCCTGGTTGTCTGAAATTTCCCTCTGCCATTGATCCGTCCCCTCGTCTAATCACTACCCATGTATATCTTGCCTAGGAGGCGAATAGGGTCCATGCCTCGTCGCTCATCCTTTAACTGCCACGACCCTTTCCCTTTTCTTCCTAAACGTTGGGTTGTTGCTCTCCTTTCCCATGTCACTCCTCCACTGTCATGTTGGAGGAGGCACAGGTCTAACGCCTATACCCTGGTTTCTTTGGCACCACCCATCCTTCTCTCTATTGCTATTCTTCCTCTGCTTGTCTCAGTTTTGATAGGCTAGTGATCTTGATCCGCTGCATTTCTATGCCCCCCATCCTCTCTTCCACTCCTCCCCACCATGCTCCAGTTCCTGATTACCTTTTGTTTTTGTGCTGGGCCCTTGCTTCTTTGGGGCTGTTGCAAGATCAAATCATCATGGTTGTACGATTTTTGTGCATCAGCCCTTAGAATTTTTTGGTCGCGCACCACAACCCTTTCACCAAACAATGATAGGTTTTTGCCTATCAGATTGCTTAAAATTTCCTGTCTTGGCCATTGATCAATGTCATCGCCCCGCTAGCACCCACCTATGTGCCACTTAGGATAAATAGGGTTTGCGTTCCCACCGTTCATCCTCTGATTGCCATCCCTCCTCCTTATGTTTCTTCGTCGCTCCTATTCATCTTACTGTCCTAGCCTATATCGGATAGTTGTCGCATTTCGGTGCCTTCGACATTTTCTCTTACTCTCCTACCTCACCTCCTATGTAGTATGTCCCCACGCTGCCCTTTCCTTTGCTTTAGTGCCTGGACATGCTTAAAGTGGATATGCCATTCTGCACATTGTGCACGGGTGGAGCAGGGACTAGGATGGAAGAAAACTTGTCATAACAATACATCTTTCACCCCCATGTAGTTCAACACTACGAAGCCTGGAAGCCAGGGAGGATTGAAAGAGTGATTAGGGAATCGCTCACATGTCAGTCACGATTTTGCAGCGCACAAGAGAAAGTCCAATTAGCATAAGTCGTCGGGTAGCACACCATAGAAACGAGTTCAATTGGCATAGACCATTGACCTTTAGCCAATTCTCTAGTCCGTTCCTAGGATCATGACATTGTGAAATTTGTCGAGTAGGTAAGTACACAAGCTTGGAGTGGAATCTCCTGGAAAAAAACTCGTGATTCCTAAATTTGCAAAGGAATTGCGTGAAAAAGAGCGCCGCAATTCTGCTTGTACCTAGAGATTCTAGGACTATCCATGCCCTCGAAAGTGCATCAAAATTTAGGTGTGCTCTCTATCCCCTATGTTAAAGAAATTCTGCATAGAGGTCACTCATTTTTTTTCTATTTCATGTGTGAAGCCGCACTATCTGTTGTCGCCTCTCTCCTAGTCCTTTCTTCTCTTTTTTTAGAGAGGGGGAACCCCTAATTTCCATTGGAAAAGAACAGCAAAAACAACCACAAAGGTATTTGAAACAGTGAACAACACTTCCAAGACCATCAACACCACCCAGGCACAGTGGCGGGCGCAGGTTTTTAGATTTGGGTGTGCGAGATTTAAAAAATTTACAAAGGCAAGATCATAATACATATTTTTTCTAACGGCAACATCAAAATACAAATTTTTCCGAAGGCAACATCAAAATACAAATTGTTCATAACAACGATATAATTTCAGTTCTCAAGTAGCATAAAGGAATTACGAAATAAAATTAAAACAAAGATTTATTTTGTCCGGGTGTCGTCGTATGTTCTAATACGTGGTATGGGCGTTAATCGTGCAAACTAACCAATTTACCTTCAGATTCCTCTCCTAATTCGTAAAATAAAAAATTTAACATAAGCACTCAATACATTTTCATTTACCAAGCAAATGTCAAGGATTTAGTAATTTATAAATTAGGGTTGGGGGTAAACTACTGCAGACCTGCCTTTGGATCTCAGGATGTGGACAGGGGCACCGGCCACCAGGCACGATGGGAGGCCGGGAGGGGCGCCGGCGGCGAGCTGCCGACAGCGGTGGCAGCCGCCCGCTGGGGACTAGCGGCGCTCTGCTCCTGCAGTCCCACGGCGCCGTCGCGCCGTTGAGGGGAGGCGGCAAGGCGGGTCTGGCGCCTGGCGGTGGCTGCGGGCGACCGGCGACGGGCGGCCGACGGGCAGTGGCGGCCGGCAGCGGCAGGCGAGGGCGTGGGTGGCTGGGCGCGTGGTCTTGTCGTCTGGCGTCTGGTCTGGAATGGAGACAGGAGAGAGAGTGAGAGACTGCGAGAGCCGAGAGGAGAGGGCCAGAGAGGGGCAGAGAGGGCGAGTAACTCTGCTGGGCGTTGGGCTGAATTGGGCGCTGGGCGTCAGGGCGTGGCTTGGGCTGGCCGGCTGGGCCTAAGTACTAACTAAAATTTTTTTGCAAAAATATTTGGGTGTACATCTGTACACCTTTGGGCCTTACTGGGCCCGCCCCTGCCCAGGCAAGTAACCTTGATTACTGCTCACACCCCACATAAGTTTTTCTAAGTCTTAATTTATTACAACACATCAGTACACCAGCACACTCCAAAAGTCTCATCAGCTTTGATCTCCCTAATCACCCATGCCGTCGCACCCTTTTTGAGTCCTTTTCATCATCAGGGCCTCCCAAGCAGAAGTGCTGGACAACGTAGCGCCATTGCCCTTTGGATCACCACTGCCGTCGAGTTCATCTCCTTCCCCCAACATGTCCTGCATCTCTCCCTTTTGAGCCTCTGCCCAGTAAATTAGCCAAGTACAAATCGGTAGTATTATATCATTTTAAGATCTGATTAATTGTTTGTAGCTTGCAAATAGACCATACTAACAACAGCTAGACATACACCATGCAATTTTTTGCCCCTAGCTAAAGTTGCAAAATTCAATCTTAAAATTGAGGAACATTTAAAGGTCTGCAGCTTGAACCAAACACCAGCGCCGCAATTGCCCGAACACTTTTGGGGTTTGGACAACGAAATAACAAATGATCAATCGTCTTAACTTTATCACAAAAACAACAAGCAGGGTTCCCTAACCAATTCCTTTTTCTGAAATTATTCTTTGTCAATATAACCTCCTTTTCAATTTGCCAAAGGAATTTTTTTTAAAGGAAGTTTGTTTTGCCAAATTGCCTTGAAATTGACCTTGGGATGGTGAGAAAAGCAGCAAGAATACTTGGATTCAACTGAAAAGGTACCACTTTTTCTAACATCCAAACAACATGACCAGTTTCACTAGAAAAGAATAGTTATGTAATCCAGAGATCATTAACATCTCATTGCTCCTCCTCCTCATTAGAAAGCCATCTCCTAAACTTACATTGCCAATCTCTCTCTCTCTCTCTCTCTCTCTCTCCTCAACTGGGGATATGCCCTGCATCTCACAAGCCTGATAAATGCTAGTAAAGCTTTATTTCAAAGGATTATCTTTAATCACCCCCCCCCCCCCCAAAAAAAATGTTCACTGACAAACTGTTTCCAACTTTCATTTTTCTATTAACAAGATATCTATAATTTGTTTTTAAAAGATCACTCCATCAAGGGGAATCATAAATCCTATGTCTCACATTGTAAATATTTTAATTTGAAAGATATTTTCATTTTTATGTTCTTCCTCCACTCTTGTGGTCAGACGCCATGTTGCTCCATCCTACTTCCTCCTTTTAAAATATAAGGCGTGCATGTATTAAAAAAATCAATCTTGTAACTTTTGACTAATAACTAAGCTAAAAACATATATGTTTAGTGTTATGCATGTGATATAGTTGAATTTATATTTAAAAACATATATGTTTAGTGTTATGCATGTGATATAGTTGAATTTATATTTAAAAATACTTTCATATTATATTAATTTTGTAATTGTCGTTGAGATCTTGTGAAAAAACTAATGGTCAAAGTTTTACATCGGAGACCGTGTCAAAAATTATACGTCTTATATTTTGAACAAGGAAGTAGTTGCCTACCATCCTGCAAACGATCCCAACCACCACGCTCTCCCCTGGTCTGCTTCTCTCTCCCTCCCTCCCTCTCTCTCTATCAACCCCTTGTGCTAACAGCCATAGGCATGATTACTTGATACCACATAGCTCCTTGGGTTGTTGTGTTACTTCTCCAATCTTGCAGCCATTGAGTGGTGTCACAACCTAAGGGGGCGACATAGTGGTCGCACTAATGGCTGGTGCAAGGAACCAGTCGGATCCGAAGGAGGAAGATGGGTTTGGAGGAAGAGAATGGAAGGGTAAATATCTCATGCGAAAATTTGTTCCTTTCAAGATGCTTTGATACAAAAACACAGAGAGGGAGTAGGAATAGAGCACACATCTTGGAGCACTACCAACAAAGACGAATAGAGCAATGAGCTCCTTGTCAAAGTGTGGGTGAATTTTCATATAAAAAAACTAGTTGCTGGTTGGTCTGAAATGAGGAAAGAAGGTAGCACCTTGCTCTCAGAGGACTGAAAAGGGGTTTTAAGTTCGGTTGTTCTAGGGCCTTCTCATCTCCAACACTCGCATCTAGTTTCTCTCAAATATAAAATAATCTCTCAGCCAAACACTGCCCACTCCTTAATCCGTAGTCACCACGCTGTTCGTTTATGTTGGTACATAGCCGTCAGAGGTCGCTTTTGTAATTCCTATGCTTCCACATGAGCGATGTGCTTCCCCACACAGGTTAGCTCTTCTTTCCAAAGCACGAGCTCCTCCGCCACTGGATTTTCTTGAATCCTTCTTCTCTGGCAAAGTTTGCCAACCTTGCTCTCTTTTGTTGTCTCTAATGGTTCCCACCGCCTTCTAATAACCCTTGGCCTCATCATCAATTAGTCAACCGCCAGCTTTTGCAACCCCATTTCAAAAAACCAAAAGTTCCCAAAAGCTCAAATTGTACTGTGATCTGAGAAGCAAGTTTTTTGGTTTTTGTAGCTTTTACAGGATGAAAAAAAAGTACCCCTATACTTGTAATTATTTACCCGCAATATATTCTCTGATTTTGTTGCCCTTTCCCATCTGCACCTCCTTCCTCCACGAACTATTCTCCTCCCCCGCCACCCCTTTCCTCCCGCGCCGCCACTCTTCTCCGGCGAGCCTCCCTTGCCGCCCCTCTCCAGGTACCTCCCCACCGCCCTTATCCTCCTCGCCGCCCCTCTTCTCCCTCGCCACCCATCTCCTCCCCGCCACCCCTCTTCTCCCTCACAGCCCCTCTCCAGTACCTCCCCCACCGCCCCTCTTATCCCTCACTGCCCCTTTCCAGTACTTCCCCCGCCACCCCTCTCCTACCTCCCCGTTGCCCCTCTTCTCCCTCACTGCCCCTCTCTAGTACTTCCCCGCCGCCCCTCTTCTCCCGTACAATTGATATTCCCCTGTTTCCATGCAGATTATTTGCAAAAGTAGATCCTCAATTACACAGTGTGATCCTTCCATCAGGGTAATTTTATTATTATTTTTCTACCACCATATATTGGTAAATTTAGCTATTTGCACATGTTTAGCACATAACCTTTATTTGCGAAAACACTATTCATGAGAAAAACACTTCTTAGCGATACTGTTGGCTTCATATCAGATTTGCCTGTGCAGGTAATTACAGAGAAACTATTAATGTTTGTTGGTTTGTATGGTGATTAATGTTATTATACTTGTAGTACTCTCTCGTTGTTGTCCATGTAATGTTGAAAATTAATGGATCATACATGTTGCATATCCCATAAGTAATAAATATTGTTTGGCATCATCATCATATCTGTCATGCACATAGATGGACAAGAAGGCAAACTCTACCGAGATCCGATTATGATGCCCATGCCACCATAATTTTTTTTCCAAAATTGCTTGCGAGGAGATCAAGGCTGGCAACAGACCGCTTGGTGTGTTGAATACAAAAGGATATCAAAATTTGTCGCAAAAGTTCTATGACTAGACATGAAAGAATTATAAAAAAAAACAAAAAAATCGTTGGGCCAACCTGAAGCTCTTGTATATCTTTCGAAAATCACTACTAAGTAATACTGGACTTAGGTGGGATGCACAATTAGATACAGTTACAACAAGTAATCAATTTTGGGGAGAAAACACAATGGTTAGTTGTATGCTTTCTGTATTGTGTTTACAATGTACAAACATACCACACTGTACCAATTTTGTTTGTCTGACACAAGGAAATAATCAAAGGGAAAAGAAGGCTCTTCGCTATGGTCCACCAAAAAACCTCCAAGAACTAGAGTTCATGTTTGATTGAAGTCATGTATCTGATATATCAGCTTGCATTCCTGGTGAAGAAGGCAGTGAGGAAAACAATATGAACCACATCAGTCTGGACATAGATGATGAGAAGGATGGTGAAGGTGTGGAGGAGGACGCCACACCTGGGTCAACTGAGCAGGCTGCGAGGAAGCAATCAAAGCAGAAAGGAAAATTTTTATTGGCCCAAGGAAGAATAGCCCTAGGAAGTAAGTGAAGAATCCTATGGTTAGGGTCATGTCACGCATGGTCGAAGATGTTATTAGTTCTAACTCCGTAACCTCGAAGGCATTGAATGGTGACTTCACTCGTGTAGCAATTAGGGAGGTGATGATTTTAGTAAAACTTGTGAAGCAATCACCTTACTTTAATGATTGTATTGGAGCAAATAGATGGTACGCATATTCTTGTTGTTGTGCTTTCTTGTCGGCACCCGATTTACAAGATCGAATTCCACCTACGTAAAGACGTACTAGTCCCAAGGATCATGGCTAGTACACACAGTTATACAGAAACGGTACATTACCAACGTTCTGAATTATTACATAGAGGGGAACTTAGTCCATACATTACACAAAACAACGGCTCGCAGGCCGTAATACAGAGTACATCACAATACAAGCATATTACAACATCTACTAGATTTTATTTATTCCACAGGCACGAGGGCTGTAGGAACACGCAACCCTACTCTTCATAGTCTTCATCGGAGAACGCCTCCTCATCGTAGTCAGGGTCCTCATCCTCGAACGGCGGGCTGTAGTCGGACGGACCAGCTGTTGAAATTTTGAAAAGGGAGAGCAGAAAAACGATGATGAGTACAAATTGTACTCGCAAGTTGGAAATAATGTAGATGTGGTTTAGTACAAGGAGGGCTCAGGATATTTTGCGGAAAAGCATTTATTGGCCTAGTTTTGGCAAATCATTTTGGAAACATTAAACCATAATATTTTCCTTTTGGGTTTTTCTCAAATTTCTCTCGCCACTTGGCCTCAGTGCCATAGCGAGATCAAAATCCCTTTCTCACTTCTTTTCTTAAAACGGCTAGATCCATTCCGCGCAAACAATTTCCGGTAGGCCGACCCCTAATCCGGAATGTAGCCGGTGGCACCTAACTCAAACGAAAACTTTCTCAAATTCTTTGCTCATCTCAAATTCTTCGTTAAAAACCCTTTTCTAAAACTGGTTTTTAAAATAAAGAACTACCATATGAACAGTCCCTTCACACGCTCGTAACCGCGAGCACGGCTATCATGATAGTTTTAACTCTACAGAGTGGGTACGCTTTACTCTCGAGAGGCTATGCACCAGAAGTATTTCACCACAAGACCGCTAACCACAAGGGCTAACGACCGGGCCCGTCCCATAACGGGGCTCGAGGTCGTATTGTTATGGCTTAGTTCGTAGGATCACAGGACGAACAGTCCTTAGATTAGGGGAGAGACGATATTTTAGCCCAATTTTCTCAAAATGGTGCCGCACTGCACCTACCGACAAAAATATCTCCCCCTAGTTGGAAGATTTTTGGGGTAAGAGGAAAATCATTTTCCTACCAAGCATCACCCTCGATGCACTACCTTTAAATCATGTTTTTCCCAAACATTTCTCAACATCAATCATTTCACTCAAATGATGATAATATTTCGCATAAGAGATTTTTAAGCATTTTGTCCTACCATAATAGAGAATATAAGCAAGTTTATTATTTTAACCTTAAGTTTTTAATTCTAGTGTTATTTCTATCTCCTACTAGGTCAAGATAACTAGGTCTAACAAATACTTCGATTAACATTTTAAACTAGCATGCATCTTTTTCGATCTAATAAACATTTTCTAAATAACCAAAAATGGCTCCACGATATGTTCAAAGGGGACTTGCCTTGATCGGTTCCGGGGAAAACGAAGGAGACGTCGTCGATCGGGTCTTCGGGGCCTTGGCCTCCTAATCGCGCACACATACAAGCACTGCAGTACACCACCCATCAGTAAAGCATTTTGATGCACTTTTATTTGTAAAAATGCAGTAAAACAAAAATGCTCACATGAAATGATGCACCTAAAGCTATTTATTTAACCAAAAATGAATGCTACATGCATGACATGCATATATATGAGAATAGCTAGTGTGAACTCGAGTGCACAGATATCTCCGTACACTCGATGGATTTTTGATTTCCGAGATGTCTAAAGACCGATCTGAAAAACCGTTGATCTTGTTCGTCATGTCGAAATCTTTCTAACTACCAAGTTTCGTATGTATATATATATTAATTGATCAATATATGAAACACTGTACGTGTACTAAACACATATGAAGCCATTAGCCATGATTCCATGAAAGCATGAAGCACAGAAGCTGCGAGGCAGTGTTCTAAATCGGCTAATGGAGCATTCAATCAATGAATCAATATTCACATAATCTTGATGTAGATCAATCGAGCAGTGTACTAAATCTTGGTTTAGGGAATGGGGAATAGGGGGAGGCCAGGAGGGGCCAACCGGCCAGGGGGCTGGTGGCACCTCACCTCACTTCGGAGTGCGGACCACTGGACCAGCGCCGGCCGCCGGCGGAGCACCGGAGCAGGTGAGGCGTCGCGTCGGCGGTCGGCGGTCGACGGAGGACTCAGCAGTCAGCACTGGACGGAGACCGAAGGCAGAGGGAGGCAGGCCGCCGGAGCAGAGCCGCGCCGGAGATGGCAGCCGCCGTCACCGCCTGAGGACTGAGGACTGAGGGGGCAATACGCCAACAGCCCAATATGTCTGTAACAGTAACCCTAGTAGCAGATAACAAATGAACTAAACTGAAATAGACTGGGCAAATGAACTAAACAGAAATAGACTGGGCCGTGGCTCGTGAGGGAGTGCCTGGCCTGCTGGCTGTTGGGCGCCTGCCGGGCTAGAACAGCTCGCCGAGCCGCTCAGCACACGCCGCGCTGCCGCTCGCCGGCCTGGCCCGCTGCGGAGCCGCCGATCTCGACGCCGGGCAGGTCGATGGGTTAGGGTTGTGGCTCGGTTGTGCATGTTAGACAACCATGCTACTGGATGTAGTTCGAGATTGTCTAGTAGTGCGTAGATTGTAAATGATGAAAAACAATCACAGATGAACGCAGAGATGTAGGAGATGAAGTATTCTTTATGACTTTTTCATGGATACATAATAGCTGGGATTCTCTCCTATTTATACTTGACGGCTAGGGTTTCAACTTGGTCCAACAAGTGAGCCCCACCCCTAAGCGCACGCCAGGCCCAAGGCTGGCGGCGGCTGGTATGGGTTTCTCAATACTCCCTCTTGGACCTTGCCGCGTGATGCATATGCCCTAAAAACTCCACAAAAACCCAGTGAGAAAAATATTGGAGAAAGAGTAGATAGCAAACGTTTGCTGTGCGCACAGATTTGCCTCGTCAAAAACCTCACGTGAGAAACTTCATTGAAAACTCACTTAAGGAAAAAAGAGTACAGATCCATCCAACGTTTCTTTATATTTATACATTCATTCATTCAAGTTGGGTACTCAATCTTCGTGTTTACAATTTTAATTCATCGTATGTGAAGTTTCTCCCCCAGAATTCTGCACTTCTCTAAGTCTTTTCATTTCAATTTCTTTTACGCATCTTTCAAAGGTAGATGCAAAGATTGACTTAGTAAACAAGTCTGCTATATTCTTAATCTTAATTTCTCTAATGACTTAATGTGTAGAATATTGATCCCATTCTTGAGATTTATATTCTTGATAAATTTTCCTTCACATATCCAGTTTGCACTTGTGCGACACATGCTGCATTATCTTTATAAATGATAGTAGGGGTTTATTCAACGTACAACCCACATGACTGAAAATATGGAATGACATTCTTCAAAACCATGCATATTCATAATATGCTTCATTCAATGCTATGATTTCTAAGTGGTTTGTCGATATTGACATAAGAGTCTGTTTTGACGATTTCTTTATAATTTCAATTCTTACCACATAGAAAACATATTCATATTCATAAATTGTTTCTTTCATTCCAAGATTTCTTTTTCTTCGGAGGCATCAGCAGATGTTCTTGATTCATTCAAATGCCCTTCTTGTGCTCTGCAATATACCAAATTGATAAAATTAACGGCAACTGCAACGTACAGCCGACAAATGCATTGTACTACCATATGCTATTCACAAGGTATATGAGCCATTCAAATTCTAATACAGAACTTCATGTTCCCAGACATCCTCCCCCTCATCCCTACGTCTGTACAGGTCTAGGCCTGCAAGAATTGGCTGACCAACCATTGGGGTTTTCATGAATACATCTTCTCAAAATCAAGCCTTTCCAACACGATCAACGTGTAGATTGACTGGTGTAACAAGATTCATTTGGCATATGCTCAAGGTGATAACCTAAGCTGTAATGCCCAATCCAGTTATTCCTTTCTCATACTTCAAGTATGTGCTTTATTCTTTTCTTCAGTCTGTATGGTAATGCAAAGGATTACACTATACATATTTCTATTCGCTCTATCTTAATTCAGGACAATGATACTCATGTATTTTCATATATATAAGTCCATCCAAGTCTCTTTCCAATTACAACATCCTTTCAATTCATTTTTTTCTCAACTTTCAGTTGATTACTGCCATTGAGATAAGGGTATCTAAATGTTACATCACCCATGACCGGGGAATAAGTTTCTTCATAATCAACGCAAAGGCACTGAGTGAAACTTTGTGCTACCAGCCTTACTTTGTACCATACCACTTCATTTTTCTTTACTTCTCCTTTCGAACAAAGGCTCACAGAGCATACACGAGGGAGTGTGTGGCGCACAGGCCAGAGAGAATAGTTTCGTGATGATTGCCTTCTTCCATTCTTTCCGGTCCAGCCGTGTCTTACACTCAATGAGAGATGCAGGCTCAGAAACGAGTTCAATCGTTTTGTCAATCTTCTTTGCAAAGTATATGTCGACATTGGCTGTGATTCTATTCAATATATCCTCGGAGTGCACAGAATTTATGGCCATTTCTTCATGGGGTGCTCCGTGCACCTGTGCTTCTTGCATTATCACTTGCTCTGTACCGCTATTTCCCAATCGCGGGAGCAAGGACCTTTAGATGGTTGCCATAGTGCGCATTCACACGCTCGTTTGCGTGTTTCGGCTTCTTCTTCTATTATTTCTTCTTGTACCGGTAAATTCAAAACTGGGAGTGCCTCGCCAGCAGGTTCACCAGCGCTAGGTCTCAACCGGCTCCCCTTCTATTTCTTTTAGGGCATTTTCATGATTAGTTGTGACAAGCTCTCTTATCCGTTTTTCTCCATGCGTCCCCGGATACTTGGGATTAGAGTAACCAGATTTTCTGTCCTTTTCTTTGAGACCTCGGAACAAAATGAGGGATATCTTCTATGGTATTTCAACCCTCTCTGGTGCATTATTGTCAGTAATGCAACTTGATCACATCCTTCAAATCACAAAAATGATTAGGCAGTTCATTTGCTAATTGATTCAATACAGTTCAATGATCATCAATCAGCGTCTTGACGCGCTAGCCGTACCGGGTCTTGGCCCCTTAGGGCGCTATGGGCAGGCAGGCTTGGCTACCTAGACAACCAGGATGCGAGCAACGTAGAGTTAAGAGGACGATCACACACAAATAAGATAGTGGGTGGCATGCAGTATATCCGCATGCATGGAAAACATGATTTTTTACAATTTTAAATTTCAAGAAAATGAATTTTGGAATATAAATTTAAATAAAATGATTTCCTATGCCTTGTCCTCCTCTTTGGGCTCCGGCAATGGGTTGGAGGGGGGGGGGGCAAGGCCCCAATGGTGATGTTGGAGCCACCGGGAAGGGAACATGGTGGCTGGGAGATTGGAAGCTGCCCTTCTGTTTAGGCTGGGTGGTGCGGCTGTGGCGACAACGGGCAGGGTCAGGGCAGCAAGGTGGTGGTGCTCCATTGCTCCGCGACGGTGGGGGGAGGGAGGAGGAGGAGGAGGCGTGTGAGAGAGAGGGGACGAGCGTGAGGTAGGGGAGGAGAGAGTTAGTAAAAGAAAGGGGGAGGGACATGGGCTATTGGATTTGATCCAATAGATCAAAAAAAATTCGAATAACATCAAACTTTTTTATGTATGTTCCCAGTGTAAACATGGTTTAAGTTTTAAAAACTTTCAACTTTTTATGTTTTTGAAATAGTTTTAAAAAACTGCAAAGTCAAAAAAACACGCCGACGGTGGGGCTTCGAACCCTGCTCTCCAGGGTCATAGCCAGCGGTGGTAGCCAACTGTGCAAGGCCAATGACCTGCAGTATTGCAGGCATAATTTTATATATTTATAAATGGGCAGTGGAAAAAATAAAAGAGAAATGAGCTAGGTGCATGCGGGATTCAAACTGCGTGGTCTCCAGGCTGACAATTAGCTCAGCTAGCCAACCAGGCAAGGTGCACGCCTTGCTCAAGACTGAGCGAAAGAAATCCAAAAGAAATCCTTTTATATGGATGTAATAAATGGACGGTCGGATGTGCGTCTCGTTTGTAATCAGACAACCGCGAATTAACGGGGCGACGTGGCCATCCTGACTGACCAGAACTATAGCTTGGTCTAGCACATTGTCCCTGGCTGCCATCCGCCTCTCAAACACCTACACGACCATTGCATTTCCTCTCAGGCATCTTTTCCCGCGGCGCCTCTCTCTTCAAACCACGCATCTCCCCCTACATGGCTACATGCATGCCTGAGGGGATCATCCACATCAAATCAAATAGTTCGCTCGCCCATCGGAAGCAAGGGAAGCTACGGCGGCCGCCGCCGCCGACGACGCAGCCTCCACAGCGGCCACCGCGTCTCCCCGCCACAGCACGTACGCCGACCAGCAGCCCCGCCACGGCCACGCCCATGCATTCCGCGGCAACATCTCCCCTCCCGCCGGACATAGGCCACGCCGTCTCCAAGCAAACCCTAGCTTGCTCAACCCATGGCTCGACGGCAATCGCAAGCCCCTACCAGCCATGCCGCCGGCATCGTAGCATCTATGGGGCGCGGGGAGATCGCGACAAGCACCGGCCCCGCCGATTTCCCCCCTCCTCCTCGCGCGGGGCTTCGGCAATCGCTTCCGCTGCCGCCGCAGACTCCCGCCCTCCTCGCCGCCCCGGCGTCACCGATTCTACATGACGCGGGCCAAGCGCCGCCGGCGTCACCTGCTGCTCTTCACGGCGCGCGCGCGAGGACACTGCGTACGCCGCTCCTTGCAGCCGCCCTTCTCTGGTATGGCGCCAAGGGAGCCGCCGCGCTGCATCCTCTCCAGCATGCGGACGCCGCGCCGCCGATCTTCTCAACCCGCCCAGTGAGCCCGCCGAGACGAGCCTGCCACTTCCTCTGGGCCCGGGTCGCCGTCCCGCCGCCGCAGAGGACGACGACGAGTCCTCCTCCTTTTGCCCTTCAGCACCCCCTTCACGGAACCAACTCCAAGGCAGGAACAAGACCAGGTATCGTCCTCCTCTCTCTCCTCTCCTACATCTCTCCGCTTCGACTATCATGCACAGAGAGCGCCGATGGATCTAGATCCGACGGTGAATCTCGATCCTCTAACTAACTTCACGCTTGTCTAATTTTGGATCTCAATCCTCTAACTAACTTCACCTTCTTTAATTTTTTGCATTAGTTAGTACTAGTTAGTGAAGGCACGACAAATTCAAACATTATCAATTTTAACTAACAATTAGTTAAATTATATACATCTTTATATCAACATGTTTGCATTTCAAATATCTTTGTATATAATGCAGTAATATTATAGCAATTAACAACGTATAGTAAGAGAAATTAGCGGTCAAAGTTTGTCTCAAAAGACTTTTTTCAAGTCAAATTACGTGTTATAGAATAGAAATGGGGGAGTATTAGTTAGTGAAGACACAAAGTCGCATTAGTTAGTATAATTTAGCGAAGGCACGATAACATTTGGATATATGATTTATAGGTAAAATGATATGGAGACATGTTTCTTTGGTCGGACAACAACCAACACCTTTTGAGTTATAATTATCTTCCACTAAACCCTATGTGGAAGTTAAGGTTATCTCAACCGAAAGAGAGCAAATATATCTGTACAAGATTAGAACAACCTTTAGGATATAAATAGGACATGTATATTGCAAATTCTACAAGGCTACAAAGTACAAATAATCATTATTCGTTCATTCTTCTGGAAAATCATTATAGGATATTTTTCTTGCTAGCTCAACAAGGAAACATCATCCACATCAGCCTCATCAAGGTAGTCTGCATAGATTTCATGCCTGGTGCCACAAGCCTCAAATAGCATTGCTATCATAATCCTCGACCAATTTTTTGACTGCATGGCTGATCAGCCTGCCATTATGTTTGACAATATTGATGAGGGGAGTAGGGGGATTGGGATCCTCTGCGGTTATCTTTCTTACATGTCAGTGACCCAATTGTAGAGGGCAATAACCGCAGAGGATCTGATTCCATAGGCTGTATAGGGTTAGCATGAGCCGAAACGGAAGGACGGTGTCGGTGTTTGATACCAGACAGATTTGTCTCGTGGGAGATTCGTAGTTCGGTCTGGGGGATTTTAGCCGTCGTACCTCGAACCGCCCTCGAAATCCCAAGAACAGTATGAACGCAGGCAATATACCCAGGTTCGGGACCCCGAGGCGGGTAATAGCCCTACTCTTGCTTGAGCTCTAGCTCTATGTGTATTGAGAGGAAATGAGGTGGGAGGAGAGGAGCCCCCCTTCCCCGTGGTGGGTTGGTCCCCTTATAACATGGGTGAGCCCAAATCGCCGGGGAGAGAGAAACAGGGGTGCCTCTGGCACCTTACATGATCGCTGTACTGGCAGGTATACATTAAATGTCGTGTAGTCATAGCTGTCGGGGATAAAATCACGTTCCATTACCATGACCCACTCCCTGACGGCTTAATCGAACAGCCTCCTAGGGCCTGGTTCCCTAGAGGGCTCTTTCAGGCCCATATGCATCCTGCCGAATAGCTCCCTGGTTGGCATGGTGCGTAATGGCCTAGGATTCCTGTTTGAGTCCGACTCGAACAGAGTTCTGCACGGCTACGTGAAGACCCGGACATCTTTTCCCGGATTGGAGCAAGACGTCGTGATCCCCAAGAATTGGAGTACACCTTATCTACCTCGGGATGTATTTGGCATGTGTACGAGTTCGTTACGATCTCGTAGTCAGCCCGGCCCGATTATCCCCTGAAAGGTCGGTTGTTCATCACTATATAAACCGAGCCCCTACGGCGTGTAGAGGGCAGGTACACATCAGGCCAAGCACCAGATCATCGCATCGAAGCTTAGATCATATATTACTTCCTTGTACACCCATAATCTCGCCGAGACCTGTTCGTCTCGTCGAGCTTCCTCTTGTAATCCTCTTTGATATAAAGAAAGGCTGGACGTAGGGCTATTATCTCCTTGAGAGGCCTGAACCAGGATAAAAACCCTGTGTCTCCCTGTTGCTCGTTGATTGTTGTTCGCTTTGTTCGGTGTGTCTCATATCTCCCCTTTTTCAAGAACCTTAGTTGACTTGGAACCGATATTCCAACCGTCGACAGTTGGCGTCGTCCGTGGGGAGCTAGTAGATCGAGCATGTCGAACTCCTTCAGTGACCAGGGATCTCTTCCTGAGGGCTACGACTCAGAAGGTCAGGATGTCTCATCCCCTGTCAGATCGGATCGATCCGTTCGATCTCGATCGCCTTCCAGATCTGGGACAAAAATCTCTGGATACGTTCCGGAGATGGTCTTAGATCAAGCTCCCGTCATTGACGATGAATACGGAACCGACGATCTTTACGACGGTTTAGAGCTCTCGGATTCCAAGGCTATGTCGGTCGATTATTCCTGTGGCGACACAGCGATGACACCGTCTAGCACACCGACGCACGGTCATCGCGGCATCAACATAGCCGGCGCAGGGACCTCAGAGGATCCTGCACGGGTCGCGGCGACCGAAGAGATCGAGCGGATTAATTCTGCTCGGCAACAAGATGGGGCCATGCCGGCTGTTTGCGAGCAAGAAATTGTTCACCGTAGCCTAGACGCCTCCATCAATCAAACCTTGGCGCAGATTCGCGATCAGCGCAAGCGTCAGCGACGCGAACCGCCTCGCGCACGTACGCCAAGTCCTCGGACAGAAGATCCACCTGCTTGGGTTGCATCCCCGCGCAACCAGACTCTGGTCGAGCAAAACGCGGATGCCTCAGGGATCCCAGGACCCCTTGAGCAGAGTCGGGAACTACTTCAAACCCTGGCAACGGTGATCAGATCCGTTAACCAGGACAACCTCGCCCTCATGGGCGACGCTGTTGCTTCTCACCTAGAGCGGCTGGCTGAAGGCCTTAAGCCCATAGGTGAAGTTAACACTTCCTCCGGCCAACGCAGTCAACCTGCCGTAATCACCGATAACGATCCCCAGTTCAGAAGCGAGCTATTCCAGGAATACTGCGAACAGCTAGACACCAAGGTATGCTTCGTCTCTGTGGCACATCCACAGAGCAATGGAGCAATCGAGCGAGCTAACGGACAGATAGTCCAGGGTATCAAACAGCGGGTATTCGCTGCTCTCCAAGAGCACAATAAAGCCTGGGTCGACGAGGTCCCTTCCGTCCTCTGGGCCGTTCGCACCACAGCCAGCCGGGCAACCGGGGAAACTCCTATCCAATTGGTCTACGGTGCAGAAGCCATCTTGCCCGCCGAAATAGTACTCCTTGAATGTGATGTACTCCGTCAGGAAGTTGGCGGAGGAGCCAAACGTCACGGGCAGTACGACTTGCCCGACGGGGCGAAGCGACGATCCTGAGACGATCCCATGGAAGGGGACGGTGATGTCCTAGATCTTGGAGCGTGGCACCTGCATGAGGCCCAAAACGCGCGCGGTGATGATATCCAGCGAGCTCCCGCTGTCCACGAGGACGCAGTCAACTCGGGTGTTGCCGATGGTGGGGCACAAGACCAGCGGAGGCGCTGCGGCTTGTAGAGCCCGACCGAGCAGTCCGTCACCGAAAAGTTGATGGCCTGGCTGGACCAAAGCAGGGACTCCGCCGCGGGCTCGCCGTGGGAGATATGGAGGACCTCGCGAGATGCGGCTTTTAGCTCGCGGCGAGAGCTGTAGGCTGACGTGCCGCCAAAGATGATGGCAACATGGCCGCCGACTTCAGGGACCCTGGTCCTGGCCGTCCTGAGGAGTAGGAGCCGTGGTCGCGCCCTCAAGTAGCTCGGGCATGGGACCACGACCAGCGTAGAAGTTCTCCAACTGGCGGGCCCACGTGCGGTAGTTGCGCAGGTCGAGGCCGTGGCGCTGGTGGAGACGGCAGAAGAGATTTGGGTCGTGGAAGGGTTCTCACCTCTGCCCTGCTGCTGTGGACGGGGAGGCCGGCCTTGGGGCGCCCCCTGGCCGTCGCGCAACCTGCCTCCAGCCGGGGGAGGTCGCTGCTGCGGCGGGCGCATCAGCGGAGGACGCTGCGGAGGCGGGCATTTGGGCTGGTCGGGCTCAACCGCCGTGATGAACTTGGCGGGCTGCTCCGATCGCTTCTTCTTCTTCTCTACCTCGGCCTTGCCCGGGCCGTCGCCGACCTAGGCCTTCTTCTTGACTCGGCCCCTCTTGCGCTCGACCACCTCAGAGGCGTTGACGTAGAGGGCCGTGGTGCGGAAGAGCTCACTTGCGGTATTGACCAGGTGGAGCTCGAGGTCCTCAGTGTAGCGCCGGTCCCTCACACCATCCTTGAAGACCTCAATGATAGCCTCGTCCGAGATACAGGGGATCGTGTTGCGAGCTCTCACGAACCGGCAGACAAAATCCTAGAGATTCTCATCATCTCGCTGCACCACAAGTTTGAGGTCCTGGAGGCATCCAGAGCGGGCGTAACACCCCTGGAAGCTCGTGCGGAGGGCATCCTGAAGCTGGGCCCAGCTACGGATAGAACCAGGCCGTTGGTTGAACAGCTAGGTTCGGGCCATGCCTTCAAGCACGGTGGGGAAGTAGTTGACCAGGACGTCCTCGTCTCCCCCCATAGCCCGGATGGCGGTGGTGTAGATGGACAGGAACTCCTCGGGGTTTTTACTCCCGTCGAAGTTCTCGATTAGCCCGAGCATGAACCTCGGCGGCCAAGGCGCCTCACGGAGAGCGCGGGAGAAGCGGAGCACCCTGGCGCAGCCTTCGGGGGAGAGGCATCCCGAAGTGGGCCCAAGCGGGAAAACACTCCGCCCCGGGCACGCAGGGAACCGCTGGTGGAGGAAACCGTCTGGGCCCGGCGCGAGCGGCTATGGTTGCGGCGGGAGCAGCTTTGAGCGCCGCTGTGGACAAAGCTGCCCGTGCGCCCGGTACCCGCTCGTCCGCCACCATTTTGTTCCTCGTGCCGGACGATGCCGCAGGTGATGTCACCAAGGCCCTCAGCGATGGCTGGACCCAGGTCCGCCACGGTGAAGCCACGAGTGTACTTCTCCAGGTCGTGGATGACCGTGGCGATCGCGCGCGCCTTCTGCTAGCTGCGCAGGGTTGGCCATAGTCTCGATGAGAGAGCTGACCGGCCGACAGTGAGCCAAGGTGCGCTGTAGGCTGTCCTCGCGACAGATCCCATCCATGACGCGGCGGATGGAATCGCGGAAGAAGTCCAGGGCTGCAGCGCGGCGGCGCTGCTGCTCCTGGGCCTCCACGTTCCCGGTGTCATCATCGGCCGAGGCTGCGAAGACGCAGCGAGACATGCACGAGACCGGGGGAAATGTCCCGGTGTCGCCAGCGGAGGTGCCTCTGTGAGACCTGACAGTGATTAGAGAATATTTATGATTTTTATTGAATTTATTAAATTTTTTACAGCACGAAACAAAAACAACAAGTTTTTAGTTTAGATCTAACGCTAGCAGTTGGATCTCCATCCAACGGCCAGCGGCGGGCGTTGGACGGGGGCACGTACGACGGGCGTCGGACCGCCCCCGCGTCCCTTCCACTATGATTTACTGTTTTAATGCTGTCGGCCATTGATTTCTTTTGTACTGCGCCGTACTGCCCATCTCCCATTTTCCAGCAGCCCACAAGCAGCCCACAGTAACCAGCACAAGCCCAGCAGAGTCAACAGTTGTGCCCAGCAGAACAGTTAGCACACAAGCCCATTGGCCACCGTAAATAACCTAATCACCGCTCCACCGTAGCAAAAACACATAAAATTAGGTGTTTATGGTACAATCGGATATTGACCGAAAGCTACACACATCTGAGTATTCACATATATATAGCATTTTGTAAAAAAAGAAACTCTTTCAAAGAGAATGTCTGATACTGCCTCCGTTTCAAAATGTAAGTCACCGTTAATTTATACACATGACATTTGACCATTCATATTATTAAAAAAAATGTAAATAGCATTTATTTTGCTATGATTTGTTTTATTATTAAAGATAATTTAAGCTTGACTTATTTTTTTGTATCTTTGCACTAAATTTTTTAATAGGATGAATGGTCAAACATTGTATCTAAAAATCATCAGTGATTTACATTTTGCAACGGGGGAATACTATAGTATACTTTCCACCACCACCACAATTATGTTAATTACACCCGTGCAATGCGCAGTACCTCTTCTAGTTCCTATATAAAATCACAGGTAGCACTCACTACTTTTTTTTATTGTAGGTTGTTGGTACCGACTGAAAGATTCTATAGCAAAATTACGCCCAATCTCTCAGGTACATTATACAGACGTCAGTGTTATGAACATGGATAGTGATTATAGGTCATTAGGTGGAGCTATAGGCGCACCTTTTGATGTGAATGGATTTAGTAATACTTACTATACCTTGAGCAAGGCCTTCAAGAAGAAACAACATGAGTTCCGACATGTTCTTCGATTCGCTCCAGTTTGTATTTCAGAGCATTAATATTTCTTGGGCATCAAAAAGCAATTATCAAAGGACTGACGAGTAACGGCTTTGAAGATAACAGAGTGAGTAGAGAAACTGAGCTAACATTCCAGAGGTGGGGTGATCTCTCGAAGTGTATCTACACACAAATGCAATGGAAGAATGGACAATGAAAGAAATTAACAGCATGCAGGGGCAGAGCTAGAACTAAAATAACCGGGGTTCACCACTTCCTCATTAAACATACATATGACTATACCCACTAAATGCATGAACTTTGCTACAGAAAAAAAGAGATAACCAAATATAATTTTATGTTTTGGCCAGTGCCTCGCTCTGATGCACATTGCATCGCTCATCTCTTCATAGACTCATGTCTATATTTATTCATTCATATGTGACAAATACCAATCCAATGAAATTTAAAAGGAGACCATATCAATGGAAAAGAGGAGAATGTAATGTAGAAGCGAGCGGTTTTATATAATAAAATATTGTAGGTAAATTTAATGGCGTGGAGAAGACTTTTATAAGATGACACGTGGTATTTAATTTTAGTGGTGGTGAGAGGGATTTTACGGGATGTTATACGATAAACAATTTTGGATCTCTTTAGGAGTAAAGGTATATAATAAGTTTCCAATTTTTAGAATTAATAAATGCAAACATTGATAAAAAAAAAAAAGTATACAAATGGCAACTGTCAATCTATTTGTGGATCACATTCACCCACAATTTTCCCTTCGGCTTGCATATTTGCAATGAACCAGTCAATCATTACCAAAGAAAATCCAATATGAAATCCTATTTCTTAATCAAACTGTTTAGAGAAAAAGTCACCATTTATCAAATTGAACATACTGTCTAGAAAACAGAAAAAGTGGGATATATGTAACAATAACCTACAGTGTTGTAAGACATGGAGAGAGATGAAATTGACAAGATGACATGTGATATTCTATTATTTGTGATCCATTGACAGTGCTACACATCAGGGGAAAAAGAAGTGTCTGTTGGCCCAGGAGCTCACACGAATAGCAAGCAAAGCTCTCACAAGATCTCACAAGAATATTCACTTAGGAAGCAATTGAGACTCACTATATTGCAGCTGTAGTATACATTAAACTAGTCCTCAAGCTTGGCTTACAAGTGCTCCTACATGTCCTATTTATAGGCTAAGTTAAACTAACCTTAGCTCAACCCATATATCTAGAACATTCTACATCTAGCTATTAATATTTTAGTCCTAGTAATAGCTAGATGTTTCTAGTATCTAGTTCATCTATGAACTAGTAGTATATAACTGAATGTTCTAGATGCTTCTAGCATCTCCATATAGCTACCAACTAGCTACTCCTTCTACAATCTCTAGTAGATGTCAAGATTATATCTAACAGTGTCAAGTAATTTCATTAAATGCTTGATACACAGATCAAGTGTTCTGTTACTTTTCAGGCTATTTCGTTGCACTTCGTTGGCTGCATGCTTGCTGATCAGGGTTCATCAATTTCGAGCTGGGCGGTACACACATGGGCTAGAGATGCTGGTATAAGCTAAAAATCCCAAGGCACCCGGTGATGCGACGAGCACCACAAGAAGCACAGCTGAATAAGGATGTAAGCGAGCCGGCCTCCACCCACCAGCACAAATAGATGCCGCCCACAGCCTGCTAGCATCTACTTCTCCACGGTCTGCTAGCATCTCTTCTCTTTCCACGATGTCCTTGTTGGGCTTTAAGAATAGGAAGCAGCCTGCAGAGCCTGCAGGGAGTGCTTGGCTTTAATATGACCTGCCTCTGTGCTTACAGCATCTTCTTTCACTCTACGGATAAGAACTGTACTTCACTGTAAATTTGCAACATAATACAATGTATTGGGATTGATAGCACCTGGATTAATCTGATGATGCATGACATATATACTGGCTTTTTTATACTGGACACAATTTTATTGCTGTGTCGTCCTGCCCATGAATTGTTCAACATAAGCATTGCAGTAGTTAACAGTAAGTGGAAAGGGGTTTTGAAAATTAATGTGCGACCTTCTCATGCTGTGCCACTCCAAATACAGCCTTCTCATGCTGTGCCACTCCAAATACAGATAGGACGTAAATGTCAGCAAAAAGACAAGGCTTGTGCATATCCTTTTGAAATTCGGCTTAAAGTGGGCCGTGCAAGCTGACCCATACATAGCATAATATAATATGAGATCAGATTGTTGATTGCAGCAGCAATGCGCATAAACCAAACACCAATCCGCTCCAGCATAATATCTAGCTTAGCTTGGCTGAGCCTGAGCGGCATGGCGAGTGCTACCACTACAGGTAGAGCACGGTTTGGCAGCCCGGGCACACCACGAGTCTGAGAGTGGCTGAACACAGTAGTTCTGCAATCAAAAGAATATCATGATACAGTTAGATCATCATAACATAACACATGTAACTCAAGTTTTCAATGTCGCAAAGCAAGGCCTCACATCATTATTTCAACTTTTGAGAAGATAAACTGGTTGAATGGTTTGATATTTGACAATACATAAATACAGGGACAATCACAGACAGGCAACTGGGCATCAAGTCATCAACTTAATCTTCTGGGTGAATTAGTCGAAGCATGCAAAGAAAGCTTTCAAACAAAAAAATGTCAAGCCTAGTGATGCAGTGATGGCGTGCTGGAGTGCTTGTGACCGTGCTACATCAACCAACCATGAAAAGAAAAACTGCAAAATTTGACAACCTCAACAAAAACTCCTTTCTGTGAAGCTGCCTAACACCAGAAATGTCGCAAGAGCTCAGAAGTGTCTGAATCAAGCACAGCCACATGAAAAGCTCACCTTTGTAAAGGAAGGAGCACAATGTTTCTGACCAAACTAACTATATGCAGGGTGAACATGCATCTAATGAAAGGGCAAGAAAATAGATTATTTATTGAAGAGTTTTTTTTTTATTGAACGGGGCAGGTGCTCTGCCATTTCATTAAGAAGAAAGAAATAGTACAGCATCAAGAAAGAACGGCAGCCACTAGCAAAACCGAAGGGGATGCATGGCCGAAAAAACGGACCGCCACCACCTAGGCAATGCAAGGGACCGCCCACCACCACCACAACACCGGACACGACCTACGCACAGGATGCACTGTCGGGGATAAAATCACGGTCCATTGCCATGGCCCACTCCCTGACGGCCTAATCGAACAGCCTCCTAGGGCCTGGTTTCCTAGAGGGCTCTTTCAGGCCCATGTGCATCTTGCCGAACAGCTTCCTGGCTGACACGGTGCGTGGTGCCCTAGACTTCGTGTTCGACTCTGACTCGAACAAGAGTTCTGCACGGCTATGTGAAGACCCCGACGTAGTTTCCCGGATTGGAGTAGACGTCGTGATCCCCAAGAATTGGAGTATACCTTAGGATACACGACCAAGAGGCCGATGACAACATGCAAACTAGACGCCACCATATCACAAGATGCAAGCCTGAAAGATTGACGCCAGGCCCACCTACAACAACACGAACTTGAAGCTCGGCCGCCAGCCGCCACCATCGCACGGGACGCAAAGTGAAGAAACGAAAGAAATTCTTGTCGGCGCCGCCACCAAAAACCTGGGATGCTCAGGCCTCAAAGACGCCACCGCGGCCTAGGATGCATGACCAGCGCCAATGCCACGCCTGGAGCTTCGCAGAACACTAGAGGCACGGCAAGGACCAATGCCATCGCCACGCAGGATGCTTGGCAAGGAGCCGCCACCGCCACGCGGGAAGATGACGCCTTCAGTCCTCTGGGCATTTGGGAGGGGCAGCATGGTGATGCCTCCAGGAAGGAAAACGACGCCAGACGACGACGCCATCTCCAGCCCAAAAGGATGGGCGGGGCTTTCGCCCAAGAACCCCCACCAAGAGCCACACTGCAGCAAACAAAGGTCGCCGCAGATCCAGATCAAAGCCGCCGCCGCAAAGGTGAGAGGCACCTCCCGCCGCCGCAGTCGGAGCCGGAGACTACTGCCAAGAAGAAGTCCCGCCGTCGAGAACCTCAACAGGGAACCCCATGCCGCCGCACCTAGGAGCAACGCCTGCACGCTAAGGAGGGGGAGGCAACGAGGAGGAGGGTGCGCAAGGAGCCGCCAGCCACCGTCGCAGCCGCCGGCCATGTGGACGGGCAACACGTCACCGCCGCTACGAAGACGACGTGGAGAGAGGCCGAGAGGGCAGAGCCGTCGGCGAACGCCGAGGAGCGCCGCCCAGCCGACGACGCAGCCACCCTGGGACCCGCCTCACTACACCACACCGGTGGAGGGACGCTAGCGGGAGCGCCAAAGGCCTGCCGGCAATGGCGCAACCGGCCGGAGGCCGCCGACGCCGCCAACAAAACACGGTAGGGGCGGGTAGGAGGCTCGGGGCAGGGGGGAAGGGGAAGACCCGAGGGTTGAGAGGGAGACAGGAGCGCGGAGGAGAAGGACCGGTGGCGGGAGCAGCCGGCGGTGGCGGCGGCTAGGGAAACCCTAGTCGCCGCACACGTCGACCGCGCACGCCTTCTTGTCTGTTGTCAAAGAAGAAGGTTTCTCACTTGGGAATGCATTTATAATAGCAGTCATTTATTGAAGAGTTGACACAATTAAAAAGGCTTCTAAAACAATCAGCTAGAAAATGTGACTGCAACATTGCTAGCCTTCCATGTCTGAAAATTGGTCATGAGGGGGTGATTTTCAGCCATTGGCAAACTACACAGCTGCTTACCATTTTACCAATCCACAGAATCTTATATCTGAGAGTAAAGAATCAAGAACGTGTGTACCAACAGAAGGTGTTTCACATGAATACTATCAACAGATTACTATCGATTGGATGATTCTAAAATATAAACAAACTTCACCATCACCACCTCGATTTGCTCGATTCACAGCGAAGCCACCGACTCCAGGAATTCAGCTAATTGACTAATTCCACGGTAGTTTCACCATTGTAAGTTTATTAATCGTGATGCAGAATCACTTAGACATGATCTTTAGCTCAAAGATTAAACAACGAAAGTTAAAAACGGTTAGGGTTCCTCTTACTATTGTTTGAGTTCGCCATCAGAGTGGGTTAAGTTTAGGCCGGAGGGGCGGGCTTGGTGATAAGCTGATGCAGAGTGATGGAGAGGTCGCTGGAGAGGAGGCAGAAGCGGTTCTCCTCATCGCTGGCGTCGATGGAGGCTGGAGTGGACGAACGGCGAGGACCTTCCCATTGCTTCAGCGCCTCCTAGATCGATCGGACAGGGATTAGGAGTTGTTGGGGTGAGCTAATCACGATTAGAAGTTAATTAGTGACTAACAACCTTCCTCTCCTTATATGGCGCTGTGCAGCAGAGGGTCGCACCAAAGTCGGTTAGAGCACCCCCGATCAGGGCGCTAGTGGGCAGTTAGCCCCTTAGGACTCGGTCTTGGTGGTTAGCCACCGAGATTATATCCAACATTCTTCCACTTGATCGAAAGGGGTAACAACATAAGACCATCTCCAACCATATTCCATTCCCCATTCTTTTCCCCACATTCGTCCCCTTTATTTCCTATCATCTCCAACAACATCCCTTTGAAGAAATTTACGAAGAAAACAGAGAGAGAATCTCGTTCTAAAGAGAATGCAGGAAGAAATTTCTTCTGACAAGAATCGCGACGAGATTCTGTTGGAGCATCAGAATTTCCTCGCGAAGGAATTTTGGCCCCTGAAGGGACTCGGTTGGAGATGGTCTAAGTTCTCTCTCAATAGAAGTGACACACCAATGCAAGCATCGCAAAGGCTATTTATACGGCAAATGAGACCTCAATACCTATAGTGCAATATTATATATCGATTGATTAATAAACTATTCTTTACGGGAGTTGGATGCATAATGGCCCTCATATCCAAAATCTGAAGCTTTCCAATAAACCCCATGCCGGCAACATAAACACAAATAGACAATGGGTGGTAAGCCTTTAGTAAGCGCAAAGAAACTTAATAGTTATATATTTAACTATCATTACTTGATTCTGGATTCTATCTTCACAACATGGCACTTACGTCAACGTGATTGGCAGAAACACTTGACATGTTGTTATTAACATAAAAGACTATTGAGTGGTTTAGAAAAGCTGTCAACCACTTTAATTTTTGGGATAACAATCTTATGACATACAATCTGCCTACTGATTTCATTTCATGCCACAAAACTAAGATTGCATAAATAGCAATACAAGTGAAAATAATTTGGAGACTTTCCACGGTAAGACTCTAAAATGTATGGGTGAAGATGTGAACTGACGTGGATTTCTTATCACCACACCCCATTAATAGATGCTGCAAGTAAATATGTTCTTGATTGGTCAACAAGATTCAAGATAATCAAAGGAGTGGCTAGATGATTTCTTTATCTCCATCAAGACTCAAGACTGACTATAATTCATAGAGATCTTAAATCTAGCAATATTTTATTGGATGTGGATATGAGCCCTAAAATATCAGATCTTGGTATGGCAAGAATTTTTGGTGGCAACCAACAAGCAGCAAACACTAACCGAGTTTTTGGGACAAAGTGAGTAATTATGCATTGATATCTACGTAATATTTATTTGTCGAAACATTGTGTATCACTTATAATTAAATTTGTTTAAGCAGCGGTTATATGTCTCCCGAATATGCGCTCGATGGTGCCTTTTCGGTCAAGTCCGATACCTATAGCTTTGGTGTAATAATCTTCGAGATCATTAGTGGCTTGAAGATTAGCTTACCTCACAGTGCTGGGTTTCCCAACCTGTTGGCTTATGTAAGTATGGTAGAATAAGTTTTATTCCTATTTTAAAACAAAACATTAGTTAATTTCTAGGAATTCGATTCCATTGTTTCAGGCATGGAGCTTGTGGAAAGATAGTAAGGGAATGGATTTGGTGGACTAATGCCTCACCAAGAGTTCCTCTTTGATTGAAGTTTTATGATGTATCCATATAGGACTTCTTTGTGTGCAAGACAATCCAAATGACAGACCACTGATGTCAACAGTTGTGTTCATGTTGGAGAATGAAACCACATCACTTTCAACCCCAAAACAACCTTATGTCATTTGCACATAGGAGTTTTGAAGTCAAAGAAACTAGAGAAACCAGTAGTTCTATAAATAACATTAGTCTCATAGTGTTAGAGGGGCGGTAGATCAAATGTGCAAGTCACATTGCTATATTGTTTTTTCTTTGAAGTAATATTAACTAAGGTTACCCTTTGTTCGATCATTTTATTTTTATATATGTATCATTATATGTGTAATACTAGTAAACAAAATTGACTACTATTGTATCCCACAAAAATCAAATCATAGGTCAACCTATATAGGATGGAGCGACTAACCAAATATGTGTATTAATGTCGTCTTTGCTAGTGTTATATGCAACAAATGCCATGAGATAACTGCATTGTGCTACTATCAAACCTTCTCTAGCTTCATAGAGTTGAACATACAGTTATTCTAACTCCAATAACTGCTTTGCGCCATCATTGAACACCTCTGACTCTAATAAACAAATGGAGTATGAGCATAAAACCGCAAAAAATAGAAACATGAAGAGCTTATAAATGAGAGGCATCGGGGAGCACTCAATTGGAGCTTTAGAAAATGCCCACAACTACTGCAGATCACAATGCTCTAAAGATTACAAGCCCAAAAAACAAGACTTGAAGGTGGCTATTAGCAGTCAACCAAACAAAAGTAGTATGAAGTTCGCATTCATTCGCTATACAACAAAAAAAAATGCACGAGTTTCAAAGCGTAGCGATAAAAAATTAAAAAATTAGGTGCGACAAAGCGTAGAAACAAGCGGACAAAGCCTGGTGCCCACTGCCATCGCTGCATCGTCACCGTCAACGTCACCACTGTCGCTGCATCATCGCCGCCAGCATTGCTGCCGCCATGTAGCACCATCATGGAGCGTTGCCGAAGTCAGCTCGCCATATCGCCGTTGGTCGGTGCACTCACCACCATGGAGCCTCCTAAGCTCCCTCTCTCCTCTCTCCCACCAGTATCTCTCCAAGCTGTGGTTGGAACATGACGGGGAAGATTATAAAGGGGAAGAGATAAGATAGAAAGAGGAGCTTACAACATGTGATGGGCTTTGACGTGTGATGGACCTCGTCTGAGCGCATCGGTAGGGGTGGAAACAAGCCGAGCCGAGCCGAGCCTGGCCAGGCCTGGCCTGTCATTTTGGCGAGCCCCAAAAGTGGGCTCGACTCGATCTCGACAACACCTCCAAGCCATGAGCCAGAAGTGTTTTCGCGTTCAAAATTTGTCAACGAGCCGAGCCAAACTAGGCTTGGTGAGAAACAAGCCTGGCTTGGCTCGCAATTTCAACGAGCCCTAAAAGTAGGCTCGGTAGCACCTTCGAGCCGAGCCGTGAGCTAATTTTCCAGCCCTACGCGTCGGACGCTTTTTTAGAAGCAACTCCAAAAAATTACAATAAGAAAAAAATTGTAGAAAATATAAAATTCGCTAACCAACGTCTCAAAGACTGGTCCAGAAGGCCCACGGGAGCGATGCAGCCGTGCAGCCGGACATCCTCCCGTGAACGCGAAACACAACCTAAAACGGAAGCAACCGACATATAGAACAATCTCGCATCATCACTGTGACACTGTAATTTTAGAAGCCAACTTAATACATTTTCCTTTCCTTTTATTTCTTTTTCCTTATTTTGAACCTCTCCGATTTGCATTGCTGCATGTCAAATTACCATCTTGACACGTTGTTTCGAGAGTATCTCTTTCATTGTTGCGATGACTCGTGATCGAAAGTACAGGTAAAAGTCTGTGAATCAACAAACTAGCATATGAAACCTATTGAGCTGTTGCAAGATTACTTCTATCAATTAGAGCAACTCCAAGCTAGTGAATATCCACCAAAGCAGTGGATAAATTAATGGTGGAAAAAACATTTTAATGTATAGTATAAGGCGAGCGCCAGGCGTCGGACATCCGACGCCTGGCGCTCGGTCCGGACCTGCCTCCGCCGTTCGATCTCTGGCGCGAGCGCCAATCCAACGCACAAAACATTTCAATGTATAGTATAAGGCGAGCGCCAGGCGTCGGCGCTCGGTCCGGACCTGCCTCCGCCGTTCGATCTCTGGCGCGAGCGCCAATCCAACGCACCCGCCTGCGCTATTGCATGCATACGTCCAGGACTAGTTAGCAATAGGCAGTTGACCACGTTTTTCATTTAAACTTCTGATTTTTGTATAAAATTCAAACAGTGTTCAAAATGCGTGGAATAAATTTTATAATTCTTCTAAAATCGAGAGCAACCCCATTTTAAATACTTTTTTAATTTTTTTACTTTTTAATTTTTTTGATGTGAACCTGGGAGAAAGCACTTATGAAACTTACACCTATACTATTGAAATTTGGCCGTGTGTTAATAAAACTTGACCGTGTGCTAATGAAATCTGATGAAACTTGGATGAAACTTCGATGTAACCTGATGAAACTTGGATGAAACCTGTTGAAACTTGAATTGATTTGATGAAACTTGAAGAAACTTGTATGAGACCTGTTGAAACTTGATGAAACTTGCATTAAACCTGATGAAACTTGACAGTTCGGCAAGTTTAACGAATATGAAATCCAAGTTTCAGTAGGCGAAACCTAAGCTTCACCAGATGAGTTTGAGGAGTTATATGGCAACATATATCTTGTTTTGTTCGTAAAAATACGAGGAACACGTTGGCGCAAACGGTTTGTCGATTGGAGCACCCAGTCAAAAATGATGGTCGCCGAAAGAACAAAAAAAAGGTTGTGGGACCCGCTACCCGGCACACAGTGCAGCTCTCCCCCGCCCCCGTGTGTTTTGCGCGGCGCGCCCGCGAGTTCGGACCTGACTCCAGCGTTTCCCATAGTATAAATTATGATAAAATTTTAAATATATAGATAGAGAGAACGTGGGTAGTATCTTAATGAAGCATATGTGAATTGCGACAACAGCACGCCGCTTCGGATTCTCTTCCCTCTCTCAGGGAGCATCACATTCACAGCACACCTTCGCCTTGCACATGGTCTTGCGTTTAGCAACACACGCAATTAATCTCCTCAGCTCATATTCTTTCATATTCTTTCGAATTGGGTCAGGAGGTTGCCCGGTGGTCGGTGGTGATGACCTCCGCTGCCGATATTTTCCGTCGACGTCAACCGCCGCGGCGCCGCCGTCCTTGATAGGTATGCCCCGTCATGACCTCACCATGATCCACACCAAGTTGCCGTCTAGCTCCATACACTGAACACACAGATGTTGGCTTTGTGCATGACATACGCGCGTGTCATCTTTGCAGTACCGTGCATGATGAGGGCTACTCCTGACCTGAGTTACTCGGACACATCGATCATCATGCTGATTAGACGTGATAACTGTACAACTTCTGATCGTCGCTCCGTTTTCATGGTAAAAATATGTGAGACATGTTACCATCGGAAGGGCAAACCCCAATTGATGAGAAAAATGCAACATACATGTGTTTTATTTTAGACAAAATCAGATTATAATCTACGATAGAATATTTGTTATTTTTATACAACCTTAGTTGTTTTATAGCCATTATTGAACCTCTTATAATGTTGTGTTTCAAAATTTTCAAAAAAAAATTAAAATATTATTTATATATTATAATCCACACTATGTTTTTAATTGAAAAGGACAGGGCGCACACCACATATTTCTATGACTAAATTTATGTCAAAGTTTGATATTCCTATGCATATATAAGGATTTATGTGGTTGTATTGGCCAATATTGTAAGCTCTAGTATAGTCCATGTCGTTAATTTAATATAGTTAAATTTTATTTTGGATGTACATAACCATATCAACCATTATAAGATTTAATATATTCCCTCGATTTCATGAAGAACCAATATGGTTGTTCCTCACCTATCTTTTGCTTTGACTCCTAGATGTTTATGTATATGTTGGTGCTTTGGTCGATCGGTTACTTTTTGATCTTGTTGTGACTTGCTACTCCAGCTACTCCTCCACCGTGGTTGTTCACCGGGACTTAGAGAAGGTTATCAAAGCATGATTCTTAATATTTTGGACATCAAAGCATCATTTTAATATTTTCCGATTGCTCCTCTTGCTCATAGTATACAGCTGGTCATGACGAGAGCACCAAATAATTAATTGATGTGTCATCTTCATGTGTTTCTAACCATAGGAAACATAAAAATATAATTCAATCTAATAAAATTCTACGTGTGATTAGTTTCTAAATAGAATATGCTTAACAATATATTGACTCCGTTGAATGTTGTTTTACTAGTATCAAATATTAGAAAATAGCTAGAGAGATGCAGTCCAGTATAATTCCCATTTGTTGGGTTTAAGGAAACAAGCTCGAGCTCAACTCACACTTCACTACTCTCGCTATCTCTGTGAATCGTCATTAAACTTGTCCGTTTCTTGGACTCGGTTGGTCGATCCTAGCCAAGATATACTTTCTCTAAAAAGATGCTAGAATCGCATCATCACAATGACATTGCAAGTCAGTCACAATGACATTGCTAAGTGATGAGTTGAAAGAGAGAAGAGGGGAGAGAAAGAGTTGTTGCTGCAGCTAGCAATGTCGCTAGTGAGTAAACCAAGAACTACTGACGGCTTAGCGATGATGCGACGATCCATTATACTTCCTCCGTTTTTTTATTTATCATCGTTGACTTTTAAACACGTCCTTTAACCATTCATCTTATTAAAAAAAACTATTTAAGTACCATTTATTCTATTATGTTTTAATGATGGGTAATAAGGTTGGCTTTGGGTGTGG
>SPJY01021372.1:692313-740927 GCA_005191435.1 Raddia distichophylla
GGGAGCTCCTAAACTAGGGTTAATTGATGATTTGACTAAGCGCAGACGGATTTCTCCGTCAATCAATCATAGATAACGTAGCCATACAGATTATGCGCTTAAGCTAAGCCTAATTAAACACGTTGCCATTGTTTGTTTGACGGGCACTTACGTAAATCATTGATGTGCGTGTGTAGCGTATGGCCATCTGAATTAATTAAGTGCAACGCAGGTGTACTATACCTATACGTTATGTCAAGCAATTCTGCGCAAGAATTATGTGATTCCTAGTGTATTTAGTGCTAAGTATAATATCAATACGGGACAGCACCGAGGATCCCATTTATAGCAGTCGCGAACCTTTCTGTTCAAGGGCAACAAGTGAAAAGGACATCATCTACGTACGTCTATGAAGCAGGCAGCAGCCACCTCCTCCTCGATCTCTTTCGTAGCCTCACCCGCTGCAAGTGTTGCATGCATCTGACACTGAAGCTACGGCCGCAACATCACCGACAAAGGTGGCGACACGCTTGTCTCGGCCGGTGGATCATTCACCCTGGGGTTCTTCGCTCCCGGCGTGCCGAGCAGGAGATACCTCGCCATATGGTTCACCGCGTCGGGCGATGCTGTCTGGGTGGCCAACGGCGACAGCCCGCTCAACGACACCAACGGCGTGCTGGCGATCAACGGCTTCGGGAAGAAAACATGCTCGGACGAGGAGGCTTCGGGAATCGGGAAGGTTTATAAGGTAACGAACATTTACATGTAAAAGAATACTAGTATAAAAATAATGATCACAATATCTGGTTTAAATTAAGAATGATGCATCATTTTAGGCAATGTTCGACGATGTCAAAGAAGTTGCAATCAAAAGGCTCGGCAAGGAGCAGAAGAATTTAGAAATGAAGTTTCTAATTGCCAAATTGCAACATAGGAACCTCGTCAAACTTCTTGGCTGTTGCATTCATGGAGATGAGAAGCTACTAATATATGAGTACATGCCTAACAAAAGCTTGGATGCCGTAATTTCATAACTATTTACTTAAGAGATTACCTAATATTGTCCAAATGAACTTTGGCTGCATACTTAAAATTAAATCATGCATTACTCTTGATAGATGCTGCAAGTAGATATGTTTTTGATTGGCCAACAAGGTTCAAGATAATCAAAGGAGTAGCTAGAGGACTACTTTATCTTCACCAAGACTCTAGGTTGACTATAATTCATAGAGATCTCAAATCAAGCAACATTCTGTTGGATGTGGATATGAGCCCAAAAATATCAGATTTCGGCATGGCAAGAATATTTGGTGGCAACCAACAAGAAGCAAACACTACCCGAGTTGTTGGAACATAGTGAGAAATTAACTAATTATGCCTTGATTTTTTTATAGAAAACATTATGCTTTCATATTTATTTTTTTTCACTAAATCTGCTCAACCAGCGGTTATATATATGTCTCCTGAATATGCAATGGACGATGCCTTTTCTGTCAAGTCTGACACCTATAGTTTTGGTGTTATACTCTTGGAGATCATAAGTGGCTTGAAGATTAGCTTGCCTCACCTCATAGACTTCCCCAACCTGTTAGCTTACGTAAGTGCAATATGCTCCCCTTGTTTTTTCATACAAATCACCACAACACATGTTAATTTACAGGAACTTGGTTCCATTGTTTCAGGCATGGAGCTTATGGACATACGGTAAGGCAATGGATTTAGTAGACTCATGCATTGTCAAGAATTGTGTACAAGATGAAGTTCTACAATGTATCCACATAGGATTGTTGTGCGTACAAGACAATCCAAATAGTAGGCCACTGATGTCAACGGTTGTGTTCAAGCTAGAGAACGAAAGCACAGCACTTCTAACCCCAAAACAACCCGTGTATTTTGCACATAGAAATTCCGAAGCCAAAGAAATAGGAGAAAATAGTAGCACCTCTAGGAATAACATGAGTCTCACAGTGTTAGAGGGACGGTAGATCAACGTTTAGATTGTATATTTATATTTTTTTTATTACGTAAGATCATGGTCTTTTTTAATAGACCTGTAATCGACTATGAATTTACAATTATTATTAAAAAGGCAATTGTTTTTGTTGGAGTAATATTACTAAAGTTAGTCTTTGTTGCCATTACAATATTATGTTCCATCGAGTAGAATTAGGTATCACGAGTATTGGGCCAAGTATTGGGTATCATGAACAAGTATCATGCATCGTTGAGTATTGCATATCAAGCAGTATTGAACATCATGAACAAAGTATCACATGCTATCATTGAGTACCACAGAGGTATCATTGAGCATATTAACGAACCTCGCTCGCATATTGTTAAAAATTGGTATCATCAAGTGCGGGAAGTCGATCATCGAGTATCGAATAGGTATTCTTAAAATATCTTATAGGTATTATCAAGTATCAAAGGTATAGTTGAATATCATAAATAATCTAGAAAACAAGATCCACTAAAAATAGAAAAAATAAACTCATAAATAAAGAGAGAAATAGGAATCTAGATTTTGATTTTAGATGAATTATGAATTTTACTTTGCAACGAAAGAAGCTCATATGGAACAGTAATAAAAATGTGGAGTTAAACAGAAAAAATAAATGCCATGTCTTTGCATAGGCACGCGCGCCGGCAAACATGCAATACGCCAGTTGTGCGCACATGCACTCGAAGTGCAGACCGCACCGCGCATAACTTTCGTGTGGCGGGCTATTCGTCTCCGTTCCAAATTGTAGTTCACTGTTGACTTTTGGATATTCTATTTGATCATTCGTCTTATTCAAAAAAAAGTACAAACATGCAAAAATATAAATCATGCTTAAAATATGTTTAATAATAAACTAAATCACAACAAAATAAATAATATTTACATATTTTTTTAATAAGACAAATGGTCAAATAGAATATCCAAAAATCAACGGTGAACTACAATTTGGAACAGAGGAAGTATCTTCGAGTAGTATTTCCCCTTCGAAATAAGCCTATGAGCATGAACAGATGATCGTGCCGAGTTGGCAACGCCACATGAGACAGACAGGACGGGATCGATACCATCGCATTGTCAGGGCGCGCGCTTGCTGCACCTCGTAGCTAGCAGCAATGCATCGACGAGGCACACGGCCGGCCACACCTCTGGCTCTCTTCATGCGGCTGAATATCCAAGACGCGCAACATGCCATGCGAGATTGCGCGAGGCCAAGTTGCATACAGAATGCAGTGTTACGCCTTTCATTTTTTTTATTGGCATTCGTACTCCTTTCTCATTCGTAGGCAACCGCCGGCGATTCTGACGCATGCAGTCTCAGCCCTCGGGCAGCACGCCCAGGGGCGGACGTGCATGGGAATTAACGGCCCGGATGCGACCCCGAGCGTGAATCCTAATGCGAATTCGACGGTTGTGGGTGAAACACCAAGCTGGCTTTGTTTTGTAGCTGATCGTAGCTAATTTAATTTTAGTACAACCCTAGCAATTTACTTGAATTTCCACCGGCTTATGACCCTAACAAGCAGTGGCGGAGCCAGCCCATGTGAGGAGCCTGGGCCCACGCTAGCTCCCTTGACTGGCCCATCTTAGAAGCCATAATTTGCAACTCAACAGTCACAATCCCTCTCTTGTTGGCCGGGTCTTGGCTCCGCCACTGCTAACAAGCCAAATCATAACACCGTGAGTTAACCCTAGTCAGTTCGCTAAGCTTTTTAGAGGAGCTGAGCTCTATGAGAATTTGGGTAATTAAATAAAACGGATTTTCTCAACGATTTATTTTGTAAAGGAAAAAGTGCCAGTTTGGTCCCTCAACTTTCATGTTTTCGTCAAATTCGTCCCTGAACTCTAAAACCAGTTTTGGCACATTCCCGATCTTTCAAAACCGTGCTGATTTGGTCTCTTGACCGGTCAAACCCGAATTGGAGGGCGGTTTTAGCTGATGTGGCGCTCATGTGGCACACTCCACGTGGCTTTTTTTTCACTAGTAACAAAACAGCCGATAAAATAATTTTGTATAAATTCATACGTTGCTCAAATGAAAAAGTTGTTTATACAAAAAAGATGCGTCTCGAAATTATCTACAACTTTTGTGATCAACCCAAATTCATCCGAGCAACCTAAGACCACGAAAATGGTGAATTACCGAGAATGGTGCCGTCGGCCCGAAAGCAGGCAGCGAAAAAAATATTTTTTATAAATTCATACATTGCTCAAATGAAAAACTTATCTACATGAAAAAGATGCGTCTCGAAATTAGCTACAACTTTCGTGTTCAACCGAAATCATCCGGCAACATAAGACCTCGAAAATGGTGAATTACCGAGGACGGTGCCGTCGGCCCAAAAGCAGGCAGCGACAAAAATATTTTTTATAAATTCATACATTGCTCAAATGAAAAACTTGTCTACATGAAAAAGATGCGTCTCGAAAATTATCTACAACTTTCGTGTTCAACCCAAATTCATCCGAGCAACATAAGACATCGAAAATAGTGAATTACCGAGGATGGTGCCGTCGGCCCAAAAAAAGCCACGTGGAGTGTGCCACGTGAGCGCCACATAAGCTAAAACCGCCACATCAGCTAAAACCGCCCTCCAATCCGGGTTTGACTGGTAAAGGGACCAAATCAGCACGGTTTTGAAAGATCGGGGACGTGCCAAAACTGGTTTTGGAGTTCAGGGACGAATTTGGCGAAAACGTGAAAGTTGAGGGACTAAACTGGCACTTTTTCCTTTTGTAAAATATTATCTTTAAAACCTTATTAGAAAAAAAGCAATCATATTTTTTCTCCTCTTCTCTCCCTCTCTTCTCAACCGAGTCAACCGCAACCCGCCGGAGACCACCGCTTGAACCATCCACGACATAGGCACGACAATGCGTTGTGCTTGTTGCGCGTGTTGATTGCTAAGATTTCCTAGATAGTAACTCTGCGAGTGAGGTGTCCCTCCTGAGACGGGAGCTCAGCAACCTCGAGGGGAGCAACTTTGTGAGGAAGTGCAATCTAGAGTGGTTGGAGATCTTGGAAAAATTTCTGGAATTTTGATTGAAATTTAATTACAATAGGTTGTGTGGCCTCAGTTATATTCAACTTGGCTTTCATGCCCACTTTGCCTCCGTTGGTACAAGGAATTAATCTTAGGGGCAAAGTGGTAGTTATACACCTACTTCTCATGTGTGTCCCTGGTCGGGCAGCAAAGGCCTGTCGGTCTTTCTATCTTACTTGCCTTCCTTTTTGCAGCCTTCATAGCCAGGGACAAAACAACAATTCACTCTGCTTGTCTCTACTTTGTCTTTGATCTCCTACAGTACATCCCCTTGGCTCATAACTACAGTGATCTCGACTTTTGGTAAGCACAAAGCATCTTTAAATCTTGAGCCTTCTTTTAATTGCTGGCCTTGAGAAGGAATCTGGAATCTCCCGCCATGGCAATGAATGGGGATCCAGCTTGGAGTGATCTCCAAGCCTTCTTTTGACTGGTGGCCATGGGCGGGAATCTAAAATCTCCTGCCATGACAATGAATGATGTGTGGGGATCCACCTTGGAGCGATCTCCGAGACACATGGGAGTCCAGGAAGGACCTCGTGTGAGGCTTCGACCTGGGGTGGTCTTTGGGTCACACGGGCATTTGGAGCGGTCTTCGCATGGAGTTTTGTTGCTTGGGGGCAAAGGAGCCTCTCTTAAAACAGTGAGCATGTGCACGCAGCTTGTCCGATGGTCATTGGTGGTGGGCCCTTCTTCCTCTTCTCCCCTCCCCTCCTCTCAACTGAGCACGTCAGCCCGGTTGTGTATGGCTCGTCCGGTGGTCGCTAGTGGCGGCAAGTGCTGGCCGGCTCGGTTGAGAGGAGTAAGAAGTATCCAATTGTTTAGAAATCCAGATACAGGGCCCTTTGAAAAAAGTCATGTGATTGATTGAGGAGTATGTGAATGCGAGAATGAGTATCCATTTCATTGGAAGAGATTTTCATTGGAAGAGATGTCAAGAGGCATGGCAAAATAGCTGTTCTGATCCCATTGCTGAAATAATGCGGAAAGGACCGGTATCGACGTATCCAAGACTTGGCACATATGCGTGGGGGCGCCATGCCCGAGATGGTAGCTGCATATATAGCAATATAGCATACCTACGTAAACAATGACTCAAACACATGTGCTAAAACACACGGTCGATCTGCTAGCTAGAGGGTCATGGACTTTCTCCCCACGCACCGTGACCTTTTCTTTTCTCGTTATGCCGTGGCACCCGCCGTCGTCTCTGACACGTTATCCCAGGGCCGCAACTTCACCGACGGCGACACGCTCGTCTCGGCCGGCGGGTCATTCACCCTGGGGTTCTTCTCTCCCGGGGCGTCGACCAAGAGATACCTCGGCATATGGTACACTGTGTCGAGGGACGCCGTCTGCTGGGTGGCCAACCGTGGCAGGCCTCTGGACAGCACGTCGGGCGTTCTGGTGCTGAGCAGCACCGGGAGCCTTCTCCTGCTCGAAGGCGGCTCATCGGACCAGACCACCGTTTGGACGTCGAACTCCACCAGCGCAGGCCCCGTCGCGGCGCAGCTCCTCGACTCAGGCAACCTGCGCATCCACGAACTGCAGAGCGGCGGCAGCAGCATCCCATGGCAGTCGTTCGATCACCCGTCGGACACCCTGCTTCCCGGCATGAAGATTGGCAAGGACTCATGGAGCAGCACGGAGTGGCACCTCTCGTCGTGGCGCTCCGCCGACGACCCGTCGCCGGAGTGCCGCTTCGCCATGGAGGCGAGCGGCTTGCCGGACGTCTTCCTGTGGGGCGCCGGGGACAGGGGCAGAGTGTACCGCACGGGGCCGTGGAACGGCGTGCGCTTCAGCGGCGTCACGGAGGCCGGGACGTACAGCAACATGTTCGCGTTCCACATGACGATCAACGGCGACGAGGTCACCTTCGGGTACAGCGCCAACGCCGGCGCGCCCCCGTCCCGCATCGTGGCGACGGAGGCCTGCGTGGTGCGGCGCCTCGTGTGGGAGGCCGGCGAGCGGGGGTGGGAGACCTTCTTCCAGGGGCCCCGCGACGTCTGCGACGACTACGCCAAGTGCGGGGCGTTCGGCCTGTGCGACGCCGGCGCCGCCTCGACGTCGTTCTGCAGCTGCGTGAAGGGGTTCACCCCGGCGTCCCCCTTGGCGTGGGGCCTGAGGGAGACCTCGGGCGGATGCCGACGGAGCGTGGCGTTGGACTGCGGCGGCGGAGCGAACGGGAGCACCGCCGCCGCCGCCGCCACCACGGATGGGTTCCTGGTGTTGCGGGGCGTGAAGCTCCCCGATACGTACAACGCGTCGGTGGACAGGACGATCACGACCGAGGAGTGCGGCGCGAGGTGCCTGGCCAACTGTTCGTGCGTGGCCTATGCTCCCGCGGATATCCAGGGAGGCGGCGCGGGCACAGGATGTGTCATGTGGACCGACAAGCTCATCGACCTACGGTATGTGGACGGAGGGCAGGATCTCCACGTGAGGCTGGCCAAGTCTGAACTAGGTACGTATAGTAGGCTATTTTCTTTTTTTTTTCGGCATGGCTATTTGGCAGGCGCCTGCGCCTAGCCAAATCGCGCAGGCGCCTGCCCGACGCCCACGGAGCTAATCGCGATGCAGGCATGGCCGCCGCTCTCCTCTCGGCTCTTCCCCGGTCGTCCAGCTCGCCACCTACCCCACCTCAGGCCAGCGCTGCCGCCGGGTCTACCCAGATCCATGCCTGACGCAGCCCGTCCTTCTCCGCGCCGGCCTGCGCCGACCGTCGCAGGCGTCTCCACATGGTCGGCGCGCCACCCTTGCCGCCTCCTCAGCGCCGCCCCTTCTTCCACCCTCTCTCATCCACTCTCTGCGTGTGGTGAAGCTCGGCGAAGGCGCTCCCCTCAACGCCGCCGCACGCCGCTCCGGCTGCGGTGGCCAGAGCCGCCCGCACCCCGCCACTCCGAAGAGCGCAGCCACCCAAGCCCTCGCCATGGCTCGTACCGTCTACCCTGAAAACCGTTGGTGCCCACGCCGCGTCAGATCTTCGCTCTCCTCGGCGGATCCTACGAGGCGCAGATCTTACGCTGCTGTCGCCGGGAGCACCACCTTTGTTGCTTCCTCTCCAGTTGCCTCCACTCCGAACAACATTCAAGCTGCCCCGGCGCCCGCCCCTTCCACTGAGACGAGACTTCGCTCGGTCGTCGTCGCCCAGTCCTCGACTGCCGCACCCCCTTCCTCTCTTTGGCAGGTCGTCCGCTCGAAGAGGAGTAGGCGTGCTCAGTGCTCTCCATTCCCGACCACCGCCCGAGTCAATATCGGCGTCCGTCTGCTCCGTGCCAGCCTTAAAGGGCCGTGCCTCCGGTGTTTCGCCGGAGACCATCTTGTAGCTTCTTGCCGTGATCCGGTGAGGTGTTTCGCGTGCCGTCGCTCCGGGCACACTGCCGCTTCCTGTCGGGGGGCGTATCTCCGCCCCTCCTTGCCGTGCATCCATCCCCCATCGCCATCCCCCCGTTCCCCGGCTCCCCCACATCGCTCTCCTTCCCCTGCCACCCACCCCGCCGCCTTGGCACCCCTACGCCACTCTGCTCTCGCCGCCCAACGTCCCTCCTCCATTCGCGTGTGCGTCGAGGTTTCTTCGTCCATGCGCTATGACGCTGATGAGCTCCATCGTTGTGGCGTCATCGTAGACATCTCCGGCGGGCTGCACCCCGACGCCGATTGGGTGGCTCGCGAGCTCAGCGCATACACAAATATCCCCACCTACGACATCACAGTCACGCATCTCAGCCACCTCCGCTTCCTTGTGTGCTTCACCTTGCCGGAGCAACAAGGCTCACTACACACAGCTCATTCCGCTCCCTTGGCCGATGCTTCGCCATATCGGCCATCGCCAACGACATTCACGTAGCAGGGGGGCCGGCCGCCATGCGCTACAGCGTCCGCGTCTTCTTAGAGGGCCTCCCCCTGCATGCTTGGTCTTTCGAGGTGGTGGACCGCGTCTTAGCCGGAGTTGGCCGCCTTGACGTTGTCAAGGAGTGCTCATGGCAGCGCCTGGATACCTCTTCATTTAGGGCGTGGATATGGACGCGCGACCCGGCTAGCATCCCTCTCGAGGCTAGGCTTGAGATCATTGAACCGTCGTCGTACATGGAGCCCCGCCGTCGCGACGGACGCGGCCCCGCTCGACTCGCCGGCGCGTCCAGACCGCTGCCTCCCCGTGCATTCGTGCACAGGATTCTTATTCATGTCGATGCGATCGAGGATTTCTCTGTCGTCTAGGCGCCCGTCGGCGGCGGCTACCCAGTAGCCGTCCCGCACCTCTGGAACCTGACCTACCCCGACTCCGTCATCCCCCCTATAGCGGTCGCGCCACCTACCACCCGCTGCACGCTCTTACAACCTTGTCGGTGTCCAGATGATGCCAGCAACGATGAGGCCCCCGCGGGAGACCCTGCCCCTCGCAACCGCCATCGGCACGGCAAGTCGCCGATGCTGGCCTTCTCCGGTGCCTCCTCCATGGGCGGTGCCCGCGCGCGCACTCGCTCTCCTTCGTGTCGACAAGGCCACGCTACTACCAGCTCCAGCTTGCGCTCGTGCTCACGCTCACCCTTGCCGTCACGCTTTCCCTCAGGCGTCGTCTCAGCGGTGCGCTCTCGCTCCCGCTCGCGCATGCGCTCTCCTCGTCGGCGCCATGTTTTGCAACTCGGCGCCACCGCGGGACGCCGGGGCTCACGCTCTCCTCCCGCGCTTGGTCTCCCCAGTGGCAGCTCCGGCAATCCCTCCAATGACCTCCCTGGCGCCATCTTCGGCGGCCTCTCCGGTGACCATTCTAGGGGACCCAGCGATCCCCTAGCTCTCTCCAGCGTGCCTCCCCTTCGGGCTGACCCTACTTCGGCTGGTGCCTACGTGGCGATGCGGACCAGCCCATCGGCCGGCTCACGAGCGCAACCTGCCCCATCGAGGGAAGGTGGCGAGGGCGGGGGAAATTCTAACTCCCCGTCAGCTGCGTCGGGTGGGGGAAATTCTAACCCCCTCGCCCATTTTGCGCCAGCACCCGTTCGCCTTGCTCCTACGCCGGGTAGCTTGGCCGCTCCACGGCCCAGACGCGACATGCCAGGTGCCTCTCCGCCTGCCCCCTCTCGCCTGGATCTGCAGCCTCCTCGCATGCGGCGCGCGGCCTTCCGCTGGGTCAACACTTTGCTGCTCTGGGCCAGCATGCGTCTGTAGCCCCTCCCACTACTGTTGACTCTGTGCTGGGCCCTTGGGTTCACTCCACCTCTCCCGGGGATTTGCTTTTTCTTGAGCCTTCCCAATTTGTGCACTCCGGTGAGTTTGTGTTTGATCCCATGACTTCTGAGGCTGGGCTCCCTACCCCCACCCCACCCACCCAGGCCCAATCTCTCTTAGCCAGAGCCACCGTCCCCACCCCGCCCCCCTGATCTCCTCTCCCCCGCATAGGCGCCTGCTCCCTAAGCTCACCACTCCTATGCGCCGCAGTTCTAGGCTAGCCTCCGCTAGGCTATCCTTCGCCTCGGGAGGCTCCTCATCAGTCCCAGCCATTCGCAAGGCTAAGGGACTCCTTGCTCATAAGCTGGGCCTCCCCCCTCCGCCCACCACCAACGCCCTTGCGAGCAGCTCCTGCTTCTTTTCACCTCGTGCCAGCTGGACGCCAGCACTATGACCTTTGTTGCCGACTTGTGCGGTCTTGCACGGCCCTCCGTCGACCTCTCTGTCGTCGAGTCCGCTGCGGCCAAGGAGTGCGTCGGGGCTTCCTATCCTCCGCGCTCTGCCTCTCTCCACCCGTGTTTGTTCGTCCTGATGATTAGTCGCCCCTAAAGTTGCTCCCACCTGCGTGTGGTCCTCTCGGGTTACTGTTGCCTGCGTGCAGCCGTAGCGTTCGTGTGTCAGCCGCCTGCGTGTGGCCTGTCACCTGCGCGTGACTTGTTGTGTTCTCTTCTTACTTTAGTTTCGCCTGCATGCGCTGCGTCCCAAGCAAGGCTCTCCCTGCGTGGGTTTCAGTCTGCTCGCCCAGTCGAACCGCCCCTGTGCGGCTAGGCCTGGGTTTTATCCCTGTCCTGTAGGCCCTTGATTTTGGCTTCTCCTGCATGGGTTATGCTATCCAGTGCTCCCAATATGTTCGCCCAATGAAGATCATCAGCTGGAATATTCGGGGCCTGAACTCCCCCGCCAAACATGATATGGTTGCCGCTATGGACCGAGACCACACCCCCACAATCCTCGCACTGCAAGAATCCAAGCTTGCCGCCCCGTCTCACCAAACACTCATGGAGGTTTGTGGTCACAAGTTAAGGGGCTGCCTCCAGCTCCCTGCCTCTGGCTCCAGAGGCGGCCTCCTGCTCTTCTGGGACGACTCCATCGTGCAATTGTCTGACCCCCTAATTTTGCACCACTCAATCTCCGCTAAAGTCATTGCCTTGGGTGGCCATCAAAGCTGGGCTTTATCCAATGTTTATGACCCCACCTTGGATAGCGAGAAAGAGGCCTTCCTCGAGGAACTCGCCACCATCAACAATCACTTTGCTTCTCCCTGGCTGGTCCTCGGAGATTTCAACATCATCTATAAGGCCTCCGACAAAAGTAACCTCAACCTCAAAACACATCAAATGGCCCGCTTCAGGTCTTCCCTGGACTCTTGCCTCCTGAAGGAAATTCATCTTTCGGGTCATCGCTTCACTTGGAGTAACGAGCAAGTCAACCCTACCTTGGTTAAGCTGGATCGTGCATTCTCTAATGCCTCCTGGGAGCTGCTATTCCCCTCCAGCTCGCTGATACCCCTATCATCTGCTGCCTCAGATCATTGCCCTCTGCTCCTTACAGCGGAAAACCTCCCACGCCCTCGCAGGTGCTTCAAGTTCGAGAGCTTTTGGACCAAGATGCCAGGTTTCCTCAACGTTGCTAAGCAAGCCTAGTGTGAGCCCTCCCCTAGCTTGCCCTTGCATCCCCTCCTGCGCTTTAAGGCTAAGCTTTCTCGTACTGCTTCGGTTCTCAAGACCTGAAACCGCTCCTTGATCGGAAACACCAGATTACAGCTTGCCGTGGTCACAGAAGTCCTTCGTCTCTTTGACGTCGCCATGGAATCACGCGCCCTTCCCCGGATGAGCTACTATTGCGCAAAACCCTAAAGCTGAAGATCCTTAGCCTCATCGTTATTGAGAAAATGAAGTGGAGATAGAGATCACGGCTCAACAGGCTCAAACTCGGGGACGCCAACACAAAATACTTCCACCTACGAGCCAACGGGCGCCGTAGGAAAAACTTCATCCACTCCCTTCAGACTGCTACCGGCACACACACCGAACTCTCTGAAATGTCCTCTGCCTTCCACCACCACTTCGACTCCATCTTTGGGGACGAGGCCCAATCTGCCCCCAATCAGTCGAGTCGCTCGTTCAACTAGGGTTTCCTTGACCTGCCGGCACCGGACCTCTCCTCCATGGAAGATCCACTCACCCTGGAGGAGCTCAAATGCATTATCGACAGCCTCCCATCCGAGAAGGCCCCGGGTCCGGATGGCTTCTCTTGGGACTTCTACAAGGCTTGTTGGAATTTCATCGCCATCGAACTCTTCGAGGCGCTCACATGTCTCTTCAACCTTGATGCCACCGGCCTGGAATCTATGAACCGCGCCCACATTGTTCTCCTTCCGAAAAAAGACTGCCCCACTACCGCTTCTGATTACAGACCAATTAGCCTCATTCATAGCTTGGGGAAGCTTTTTACCAAAATTCTCTCATCCCGCCTAGCTCCTTTCATGGATGACCTCGTGTCGTCTTGCCAGAGCTCCGTCATTAAAAAGCGGAACATCCAAGATAACTTCCTCTTCGTCCAAGGGAAGGCGAAAACCCTACACAGATCTCGCACCCTGGCTCTCCTCTTCAAGCTTGATCTCGAGAAGGCTTTCGACTCGGTCTCCTGGCCATACCTTCTTGACAATCTCAGAGCACGGGGCTTCGGCACTCGCAACTGGATCGCTATGTCGCTGGCCTCTTCCTCCTCACGAGTCCTCCTCAATGGCCAATCGACGGACTCTATTTACCATCGAAAGGGCCTGCGACAAGGGGATTCCCTCTCCCCTATGTTGTTCAACATTACCATCGAACCTCTCATTGCACTTGTTCAACGCGCCACCGTTGTAGGGGCTCTCTCCCCTGTTCGCGGAATTCATAGCAGCCTTCGTGTCTCGCTTTCTGTGGATGACACCGCTATCTTTGTCAGGCCGACAGAAGAGGATGTTTCTGCCCTGGCTCTCATTCTAAAAGAGTTCGGGGACATCACTGGCCTCCGCACCAACTTCTCCAAGAGCCAAGTGGTATCCATCCACTGTGAAAACGTGGACCTCGACCACATCATTCAAGATCTGCCAGCCAGAAGGGCCTCCTTCCTTCTAAAATACTTGGGCCTCCCGCTCTCCATCAAGCGGCAGAAAATGGTCCATTTCCAGCTACTTCTAGACAAGATCTCCAACCGTCTGGCAGGATGGCGCGGCCCTCTAATGTCTAAAGGTGGGCGACTAACTTTGCTCAAAGCAGTCCTCTCAGCACTGCCATCCTACATCCTGTCGGTCATCAAACCGCCGGCGGCAGTTTTCAAGAAAATTGACATGATCAGGACATACCACTCAGAGGCGGAACCACCATGGGAGTAGAGAGCAAATATTTGATAAAATGGGTCTTAAATGGGATAGATTTCCCTGGCTGGCCCACTAGGGCCTTGTTCTTTTCAGCGTATTGTACCGTTGCGTATTACTGTAGCAAATTTTGTTATTTTTATATAGCCTATATGTTATGATAATTTTTAACGATTTTTTTGTGGCATTTAGTAGTTCTTGCAAAGATTCTAAAACTATTTTTAATTATTTTTTTATAATCTTTAGACCTCTTTTCGATGGCTCTTAAATTTGCTACAGTAATACGCCAACGCAACGATACGCTGAAAAGAACAAGGCCTAGACTTCGTTTTCAACGGCAGCAAGTGGCAGTGGCTAGGTCATCTGCATTTCACCTACGAATTAGTCGACATTTTGTACAAATTTTATGAACGGAAGCTCTTATTTTCATATTTTCGTATTCTTTTCTTAAATTGTGAATCTAATCTTTGAAAAAAATGGATGTCTTCACTTGAACGGTGGAACTTTTAATTTATTACCCTAGAAAAGAGAAAAAACCTAATTCTTCTGAGTCCCCGACCCCACCGCCCCGCCTGCCACCAACCTTGCCTTTGCCGCCACCCGGTCCACGGCCCCAGGGCCCCGGCCCGACCTTGGCGTCGGACGCTGCCTCGGCCCCGCCCCGGCCGACGCCCGTGGCGGACGCTGGTACCACACACGCTTCCGACAGAAGTCAAGCGGTTTAGAGCTTGGGGTACCGATTCCCTTTTGGATCGAAGCGTCGAGACTCGAGACCGAGAATTTCAACAAAAAAACCAGCGAAAATTGCGAGTCTATGCTAGAAGTTCAGTGCATGATTATCCTTTTTCGATGCTAGCACCTACATATGGAACTTTTTTTTTTGAAAGAGGGGCAGAAGAACTGCCAACCTATTTTATTGAAGCAGGAGAAAATAAAAGAAAAAACCCGCAAGCACGGGGTACAAGCACAGCGCAACGCTGCAACCTTGATCAAAGCCAGGACACCACCAGCCACCGCCGGGCCAGAACACATGCCTACAGAGGAGAACGTAGCGCTGTCGCTGCCACCTTAGCCAAAGGCCTTATAGGAGAAGGAGAGAGAGATACAGGGAGAGGAAGAAGAGGAGGAGACACCGGCCACATAGAACACCATCAAAACAAACGGCTAAAAGCAACAAATAGGGACGAGCCAACGACCACCCGCACTACCAGAGCGGACCACGACGCCTCCAACAAGGTAAACGACGAAGAAACCGCCGTCGTCGCTAACCGCACGAGGCTTTCGTCCAACAGGGGAGCAACCAACCCAGCAGGAGCTGAGCAGGGGTTTCGCCCGAAACGCTCAACCCTGACACCACACTGGAGGGTTATCGTGGACACGCCCGCACGAAGCACGAGCCTGCATACGGAACTTATTCTAATTTCTAACCATGCATGACTGCGTGAACAACATAACATTAACGTGTAAGTGAATTGAACAGGTGAAGCGCCGCACCGGCCGTTTCCTACTGCGCTGGTTGGTGGTATCATCATAATTTCTCTTGTTGCTGTTCTCCTTGTTATTTTCTCGGTTGTATTTGTGATCCGGAGGGGACAACAACGGCGACAGAGAACGGTACCAGGTAAGAAGGCAACCTCCTGCAACTGCAATACACTGATGTCTGATGGCTTTGTAATTCCTTTCTAGAAGCTAGTTCTCCTTTAAGACAAGTGAAAATTGTAAATTTAAAGATGGTAACTGTTAGGATTACGCCTCTAATTGATTTTTACTAATTTACCTTTGGACATGTCTATATAAAGGCCCCCAATACCCTGTACAATTTGCACCATTATAGTGATGTTTTCCGTGGTTTTTTTCCATTTAAAATCCTGTTTTGTGCCTCTAATTCCCAACAGTTCCTATCTGATAAGGCTAATTGCACACCTACTATGTGATGGCCACCATACAGCTGCAGCAGATGATGGTCGTAGAGAAGATGGTCGTTCCAGTCCTACTTCGGCCGTCCATTCCATTACATCAGGGCTTCTTTCCAATCCTGCTTCGACCGTGCATTTCAATACTATCCCAGCCCCAGCAGTTGGTTCCAATACTGTTTCGACCGTCCAATTCATCACTACAGTTAACTCTACTCCTAGTCCTGCTTCGACTGCCCGGTCCATCACTGCTGTTAGCCTGTCTACAATAAAGGAGGCCACGGGAGATTTCTCCGAAAGCAAAATCATTGGCCGAGGTGGATTTTCCTGCGTCTATGAGGTCTCCGTTGCTTCCGCCGTATTTTTGCATGCATCTTCAAAGATCGAATTCTGCTGGATCTGCGTCTGCATCAGAAACTCATAATATCTAATCTTCAATCACCAGGGGAAGCTACCTGATGGTACAATGGTTGCCGTAAAGAGGCTCAAATATCGTAACCTTAACGATAACGAAAAGAAAAAAGTCAAGGAGGATTTCGAAAGAGAAGTGGTAGTGATGTCAAGGCTTAGTCATGCCAATCTTCTTGAGCTTCTTCACTACTGTCATGAAGGACAAGAATGCATACTTGTCTACGAGTACATGCAGCACAGGAGTTTAGATCTCTACATATTTGGTACTACCTGTGACTCTCGTCGGCTGAGCTAATCTGTATATGTTGATTTGTGATGCATAAATTGTTATTTCTATTTGGAACTAACAGGAGAAGACGCAAGACGTTCGTTGCTGGATTGGGCACAAAGACTGGAAATAATTCGTGGGATCGCTGTAGGTGTTGCATACCTTCACGAAAAGAATGTAATTCATAGAGATATCAAACCAGACAATTGCCTTCTGTGTGACACTTGGAAGCCTAAGATAGCAGACTTCAGCAATGCGAAACAGTTTATTGACGATCAAGCAGCTGCGACGTTAGTACGAACATGGTATGATTAAAAACTTCAAATCCTCAGGTGATGTTCCAGATTCAAGTTTGGCTCACATGTTTGTGTTAAATTCAGGGGCTACGTGGCTCCAGAATATGCACTGGAATGGAACCTGTCGCTCAAATGTGACGTATATAGTTTTGGGGTCGTTCTGCTGGAGATAGTCAGCGGCAAAAGGAACAGGACAGTGCCAACGCTCCTTCTTGATGTAAGTGTATGTAGCCATGTCCAAATGGCAGCATGTACAGCTCAATTCACGGTGCATGCACACACTGAGCATGCATGATGCAAGTGATCAACACCTTTGCAGGTATGGGAATCGTGGAGCCGACGTGAGCTCGAGAGCCACCTTGACTCTCAGGTGCCTGAGCCTGAGCCTGAGCTCTTGCTTGAACTAAACAGGTGCATCCAGATTGGGCTTCTCTGCGTGCAGCCATCGCCGGAGGACAGGCCTGCCATGGCTGACGTTGTCGAGATGCTAATCAACAGCAGCTCACGGCTCGCCATGCCCAACAAGCCCACGGTGAACAGGGGAGCCGGACCTTCCTCCCGCAGAGGCGAAGGACAGCGGCTACTGGAAGAAACCGATGAATCGTAATTATTTAGATTGCCTAGCATTACGCCCTGTGTTAGCTTCAGTCTACACATGCAGGGCGTATAGGGACACGACGATAAACGGCTCAACGGAGCGACCGGTCCGTGCGTGCAGAGTCGCAGGACACGCGGTGAAATTGCAAGTCAGATTTGTCTTCCCTCCCTTTTTCGAAAATGTATCCTCTTGAGTCTCTGACTTTGAACCACTGATACATGGATCATGACACCATGTCAGCGACTCATAAAGTAAAAAACCAGTAAGTCATTTTCATTTCCCCGTTTCCTATCTTTTTAACCTTTCACTGATCTTTTTTATGTTACCGCTTAATTAATTTGTATGTTTGATGGGTGACGTGACGAGAGAGCGGGCTAGTGGGTCGAGAGCTCGCACAGGTCGTAAATGGCGGACGTACGAGGGCCCGGTAGGATGGCATCCACCTCCTACAGGAGGCGAGTCTTCTAGCAGCGACACGTCGCCAAGTGGAAGGTGGAGATCCATCGGTGAGACGGGAAAGGGGATTCCAGAAGGTGAGTTTCCTCTTCTACCCTTGGAGACGGGGTTTTCCTCGGTGCTGGAGAGGGAGTCCAGACGATTCCCAGATCTGGTTGGTTTCTTCTCTCATCTTTGATGCTCCAAAAGAAAAGTGCGCCTAGGGTTTTTGGGACGAATTCGTTCCTATCTCAGGCGAAATTCTACGCTGCGGTTGTGAGAGATCCACAACCGGTCTCGTCTGAGATGTGGAGCAGAGGAGGGAGAGATCGAGGTTTGGCTTCAATGGGCGAAGATCGTGGGAGAGGGCGTGCTGGTTGGGGGAGAGGATGAGGAGTCAGGGGCCGCTTTTCTTGGTCCAGATCCTCGACCAGAGGCCAGGAGCAGGGTTCTTCTTCTTCAAACCCTGGTAAGTTGAGTGGGGAGAGGTTTCCAGGGAGAGGGATTTGGCAAGAAGTTGCCAATCCGATTTCTGGTGTTGGTAGGGTTTTTGCTGAGGGAGATTGGGAGAAGCATGTGGTTGCTAGCGATTCTCCATCTCAAACTCTCAAGAACGAGGTTTGCCGAGAACGGCATGCACAAGTTCTTGATGAGATTCAAGAGGAGAAGGATGCTCCAAACAATAGATGGAGTCATTGTGAAGAAATGACTAAAGAAAGAGAACAGAATTGGATGGAAGAGAAAGAAGAGGTTTCAGGGGATGGCAAAAGCAAGAATATGGATGAGGATGCTTGGAATCAGAAGAAAGAGGATTCATCTTTTGGTAAGTTTGCTGGAGGAAAATAGATTGGCCCTTGTTTTAAGTGCAAGAAAATGGGTCACATAGCAATTCAGTGTCAGAATGCAAAAAGTCGTGGTAGATGTGGCTTGGATGGGCATGTGGTCAAATGGTGTATGATTAAAATTTCTTCTGATCAAGCTCCGAAACTATGTGGTTTTGCTGGTAAGGGGCAAGGCTTTTTTGCCATTGAAAATGTGTCCTCTGAAGCGAATAATAAGGAACAGAATTGTACAGCCGTCATCAAGATTACAAGGGGAAGTGCAACTGTTAAAGATGTGGAGCTAGATATTGGAACTCTTATGGGATCAAATGTTTGGAGATGTATTGCTAAGCCAATTAAGGAAGGGCAATTCCTGATGAGATTTCCTACTGCTAATTAAGAAGATTGAAGAAGTCAGGTCTATGGGTGTGATGAACATGAGACTTGTGGATGCAGCTTTCCTTGTGGAACAATGGAAACCTGATGTTGGTGCTAAAGGCAAACTTCATGAGGTTTGGGTCAGGATTGGGAACATTCCAATGGATAAAAGGTCTGAACAGACAATTTATAGTATGGCCCATCTGATTGGTAAACCTCTGGAGATAGATTTATCAAGTATGTTCAGATTGGATGCAGTAAGGGTAAAAATTGCCTGCAGGGACATTGAGGAGATACCTGAATCTGCTGAAGGAACTATTGGTCTCTTGATATATGACTTTCTTTGAGGTTGAATGGCCTGTTGGTTTTATGAAGAGAGGTCCACCTGATGATGGCCTTAAAGTAAACAATGAAGAGGGAAAAGACAATTCTAAGAGACAAAAACAAGGGGATGATAAAACAGGTGGGAGTCTTTGGCAGGAGGATAACAAGCATGAGTTAGCCCAATCTGCTCCTCCTAAGTCAAACTTGGATAAGGGGAAGACTATAAGGAAGGGGGAGGAGAACTTTGACATTTGTTTAAAGTCTATTTTAGATGAAGGGCAACGGGCTGGTTTAGGTGCCAATGCTCTTAAATGGCCCCTGCGTTGGCTTTTCAGCCGTGTGTGGCTAGTAATCAAACCTGCTGTGCAAACCATGTAATCCATATGCCTTAGCAGTAATGTTCTAATAGGCGTTTGCTCTCAAAAAAAAAAGAACTTTGACATCAACTTTGATAACTCTCAGGAATCTGAAAGCATGGAGGAGGATAATATCATATTGCAAGAAACAATTGCTTTATCAAAGGTGGTGAAGAAAAAGGAAGATCTGGCCCAGCTTAACTCTTGTAGAAATGTTTGGCTGATGCAATGCCCTACTGAAGGAACCTAAGGCCGAGAGGGGGTGAATCGGACTATTTCAATTTTTTCTTTTGTTGTACTTAGTCACTTAGGCAAGTTAGGGCACACAGCTAGCGCGTGAATTCCTACACAAGTCTAGTAGGCGGAAGCAATCAAAGCAAAAGTGTAGGAGGCACGAAGGCACTCGCAGGCAGTGGATATCAAGATGCGGTAAGTAAATGAGACAGAAAAGCGCAAACCGATCTTTTTACCATGTTCGATGCAAGCACCTATTTACGTTGAGGAAGCTTCCGGCCAAGGAAGCCGAGACTCTATCGTCCCTAGCCCTCAATCTACTCGATGGTAGCTCTTCACCAACACATGGTAGGTGAGCTCCAAACCTTCACACGAATCGACAGCCTCCACACGCGAAGGACCCCGAAACACCGACTTCACAAGCGAAGCCGACCTCGAGTACACCGAGAATTTAGCACATCTCCGACGCAATGGAGAAGAGCACCTTCGGAAGCAAGGTGGCCGCCGACGCGATGGGGGGCTTTGCACACCCCGAAGGACGGAGAGGAAGCACCGTAGGAAGTACGGTGACCTTCACGGAGAAGGGCTTCCTTGTGGTATGCTTGATGGAGCTTGGCGGTGACAACGTCTCCCGGTAGCAAGAATCCCAAGATTACAAGACCGGAGACACCACAACTCACCCAACCCTCATCCCATAATGGTGGCTGGCAAGACAATCATGGGAGAGGACACGGACCTTGGGGGAGACGAGGAGGACACTAGGGGCGCTCTCTTCTTCTTCCTCACTCCTTCTCCCTCAACCTCTCTCACTCAATCTCTTAAGCACATGGAACCCTAGGTGGAGGTGTAAACCATGGGAGGAGCTCTCTTTGGTGGCTAGGGCAAGGGGTGGTTGCTAAATGAGGCTCACTCACCCTCTCTTGACTAGGAAAGCCCTTATGTACTCCCCACTTCGAAACCCTAAGAAATAGATCTCAGATCCAGATTCAAGCCCTAGGCCGGACAACACCCCGGACAACTCCCGGACAGTCCGGACGAAGGCAAGCGCTCTCTGTAAAAGATAAAACTCGAGACAGCAAGGACACAACAATGTCCGGACAGTTCGGACGAAGGCAGGCGCTTCCTAGAAATGGAACTTGCAAGTCAGGGAGGACAACACTTGGGCCGGCAGTCCGGCCTACAGGGCCGGACAGTCCGGCCAAAGGCATCACTTCAATAGCGTCCCCAGGCCCCCAGGTCGCCTACTGCCAGCTGAAAGTTTCCTGAATTTATATGATTTTTTCTGTTACTCAAATGAAACACTTGTAAACATGAAAAAAAAAATGTGTCTCAGAATTCTCTACAACTTTCATGTTTTGATATTTTTAATCCGAGCATGGGAAGGCTCTCAAAAATGTGAAATACCACAGATCTATCACGGAGGCCGAGACCGGGCCACTTGTTCCGGACTGTCCGAGCCCATGGTCCGGACTGTCCGGACCCAGTTGCCCCGTCTCGGCCAGCAGCCCACAAAACCCTCTATTTCTACATAATTGCCTGAACAAAGATATTTTTAAAGATTTAGAACTATTTGGCGCCAAACTTAAACTCAACGGGCGGGAAGGTTCGTAGGCTTAGGCGGGAAGTTTCGCGTCCACAAAGGATTTCAGTTTTCGGATGGCTTAGTGGCTACGAAACCTCGGACAACTGGCTACCCCTTGGAATCCCTGGACCTATCTCGAACTCTCTCAAGACGAATGAGGATAAGAGACCGGAGATGTGCTCTGTGTGACCCTGCAGCTAGAGATTCGATGATCGGCAAGCATGATGGCCCTAGGCTACACACACGCAAGAAATCAAAAGAACTAGAAAACAAATGTCCTTAATCTTGGCGTGATCCAACTCTACAGCCCAGTTGCCATCAATTACCAAAATCAAATAAGCCCCTCGGGAGCTTGCTCTTACACCTACCCTAAATAATATGGGAGTTAGAGGTCAGGAACATATTAATGAATACGGCTCTTTCCTCAACAAAGCATCCAATGTGGTTATCAAAGAAATTCCAGAAAACAAAGTAGCAGACGAGGATGTCACAGTGGAAGAGGTAATGGATAATGGTTCTGGGGAGGGCAAGGTGCAGGACATCTCTGGTTCTGGGGAGGGCAAGGTGCAGGACATACCTAAAGAGGATGTGTTGATGGGACCCACCAGGATAAGCTCCAGACTAAAGAACTCCAGCATGCATGTGATATATGGACAAAGCAGCAAATATGATGAAGAAGAAAAATTTAGAAGGTATGATACAAAGCTCTAACTCCTTTGCTATCCTTAGTAATGAGGATTTGGTTCAAATGGCTAGGAATGTTGGCGTTAAAATTAGTAAGAAAGATAGAAAAAATGATGTGCTTAAAGCAATGGAGGTGTCTAAAGAAATGTTGACAAACAAAAAAGATGGGAAAGTTGAAATAGTCGAAAGTCAAAATTTGGATGTTATAAGAGACAGAGTTAATAAAAACGGGGGAGAAACTAAGATGTCTATGGAATGGGAAATCCTTGATAATGAAATAGAGGAGGATTTCTCTCTTGTCTTTGGAAGGGGTTGCAGAAGAAAACCTAGACTGCAGCTTAGAGATCTAGCTGCTAGATATCACTTGAGAGTTTTGAGATCAAAACAATCAAGTGTAGATCCTAGTAAGAAGGGGGGTAAAACAAATATTATTTCATAGTATTGATGACTAAAGTCAATCTTTTGTTTTGGAATTGTAGAGGTATCAATAAAAAAGGTTTGAGTTCATATATTAGAGACCTAATATGTGAACAGAGTTTGGATATATTGTGTCTTTGTAAGACTCAAAAGATGCATTATGAGAAGAAGTTTTTTAACAAATTTGACTCAAATAATCAATTTTTGTGGAATTGGATCCCTTCCAGGGGTAAGTCAGGTGGTATTGTTATTGGTATAAAAGATAGTAAGTTTGAAGTTTCAAGTTATAAAAAAGGATTTTACATGCTTCTGTTAAACATCTGGGATAAAAAAAAGAAGAAGAAAAAGATGGGATGTGCTAGGTGTATATGGCCTTGCTCAGCCAGATGAAAAGCTAGACTTTCTAATTGAAATGAATGTATTCTGCAAGCATATAGATGCTCCCCTGGTGATGGGGGGCGATTTCAATATCTTGAAAAATATGGAAGACAAAAAGAGAAGTCATTCCCTGAATAAGTTTTCTGACTGGTTCAATGAAATTATTGATACTTATGCTTTAAAAGAATTGAGTAATAATGGGAGACAATATACGTGGTCTAACAATCATATATCTCCCACTAAAGAAAAACTTAGTTAGCCTGGACTGGGAAAATTTATTTTCTATGGTCAAGGTTCACAAAGCAGCTAGACTGCTCTCTGATCATAATCCTTTAATTGTCAAGGCTGGGATGGAGGATTTGGTGAATTCTAAAAAGTTTAAATTTTAGACTGTGTGGTTGAAGAAAGAGGGGTTCTTGGATGTTATTAGTAGAATTTAGAGTGAACCCATTAGAGGGACAGATCCTCTAAGTACCTTTATTTTCAAAATTAAGAAGGTTAAGAAATCTTTAAAAGGTTGGGGCCGGAATTTGTTAAGAATAAGGAAAAGACAAAAGGAGGAAGCCCTGAATCATATGAAAATTCTGGAGGAAAAAGAAGATGTCAACACTCTAAGTGAGGCTGACAGGAAACTTAAAATGGGTTATGCTGTAGATTTGCTTAAAATCTTTGAGGAGGAGGAAAGAAATTAGTACCAAAATTCTCGTAGCAAGTGGCTATTGTAGGGAGATAATAACAAAAAATATTTTCATATGATAGCTAATGGTAGAAGAAGAAAGACTATTGAGTCTTTGAATGATGGGGATAAAATCATCCAAGGAGATGAAAATTTACTGAAGCATGCTACCGATTTTATAAAAATCTATTTGGAAAAGGGAATGGTAGTAGCTTTAGAATTAAAAAAAATGTGTGGAAGGATAATTAAAGGGTTTCAGCTCAAGAAAATGAGATGTTAACTCGTCCTTTCAACATAAATGAGATTAAAACTTCTTTGTTTAGCATGGGTAAGAACAAGGCTCCTGGTCCTGATGGAATGCCTATTGAATTCTACCAAACTTGTTGGGAAATAATAAAAGAGGATGCCCTGAAATGTTTTGAAAGCTTTCACAATAATAAGTTGAATATTGAAAGACTAAACTATGGAGTGATCATCCTTCTCCCCAAGAAAGAAAATGCAGAAAACATTAAGCAGTATAGGCCCATTTGTTTGTTGAATAGTCTGTAAAATGGATGACTAAGACTCTGACTTTGAGAACGGAAACAATTGTTTGTAGGATTATCAACAAAAGTCAAAATGCTTTCTTACCTGGGAGGAACATACGGATGGTGTCTTATCCTTGCATGAAATTCTTCACCACACTAAAATTAGAAAAACTCCTGGGGTGGTCCTTAAATTAGACTTTGAAAAAACCTATGACATGGTAGACCGGGGCTTTCTTATGCAATGTTTAAAATGGAGGGGTTTTTCTAGCAAATGGTGTGATTGGATTTGGCAGGTGTTGAGTAAAGGAACTTTAAGTATTTGTGTCAATGAGAAACGGGGGGATGTTCCAGAGCAAGAGAGGTGTGAGACAGGGAGATCCCTTATCACCCTATTTGTTTAACATAGTAGTTGACTGTTTGAGTAAAATGTTTCAGATAGCCCAAGAGAAAAAGGTTATCACAGGTTTAATTGAGGATATAATGGTTAATGGGATTGCTATTTTGCAATATGCGGATGACACCATTGTTACTCTTAAAGATGATCACAACAGCTTGTTTTATACCAAGTTTCTGTTGCATCTTTTTGAGATGATGTCTGGTTTGAAAATTAAATTTGCTAAAAGTGAAATAGTGTTAATAAATGGTGATGAGAACAGAGCTAGACAGATTGTTGATATGTTTCACTGTCAAATTGCGAGTTTCCCCATCAAATACCTTGGAGTTCCGGTTAGCTACAATAGAAATATGATTGCTAATTGGGAGGAGATGATTAGCAAAGTAAGGAAAAAATTAAGTGCCTGGAAGTGCAAAATTCTGTCCAAAGGGGGTAGATTAACCCTGATTAATGCTTGTTTATCCAGTGTGCCTCTCTACACTATGTCTATGTTCTTGTTGCCCAAAATGGTGATTGAAAAGATTGATAAAATTAAGAGATCTTTCTTTTGGGATTCTTTTAAGGATAGAAGAAGATACATCTAATTAGATGGTAGAACATCATCAAACCAAAAGAGAGTGGTGGTCTTGGAGTGACCAATCTGAGGGTAATGAATGTGAGTCTCCTCTGCAAGTGGTGGTGGAAACTCGAAATGGAAGATGGGCTTTGGTAAGAGATTGTGAAGGCAAAATACATTAAGAATGGTTTAATATCTCAGTACAGCAAAAAGCATACTGACTCTCCAATTTGGTCAGACTTGTTAAAAATTAGAGATATAGGCTTTGACTAAAAAGTTCCCTGAGATTTTATAATATCTACTTAGACCAATTGATTTCTGTGGCTGGGTGTGTTGAAAAAAAATTGTGACATCAAGTTCAGGAGATGGATGTCTAGGGACCAAGAGGTTCTGTGGTCAAAAATTTTGAAAGAGGCTAAGTCAATAAATTTGAGTGATAAAAGTGATTCCTATAAATGGTTGTTGAATAGTAAGGGCGAGTTCAATGTTAAGTCTGTTTATCAATATTGTCTTAGCAGTGAAGGGAAAGACAAAATGGAGGGTCTCTGGAGAGCTAAGATCCCCTTCAAAGTTAAAATTTTTGTCTGGTTACTAAGGGCGAATGCCTTGTGGACCAAGTATCATCTAAGGAAAAGAGGTTGGGGGGAACCCCATTTGTGAATTCTGTAATGATGTTGAAACATTAAAACACTTAATTTTCAGGTGTCATGTAGCAGAATTGACTTGGGGTATGCTAGCAAAAAGCTTTGGGGTGAATTGGATCCCAATGAATCTGAATCAGTACAAGAAGTGGGAAAAATGCATCATCCCTCATCAGAAGAACCTGAGATTCATGGGTTTAGCGGCCACTTGCTGGGCTTTATGGCTGTTAAGAAACCAATCCTGCTTTGACAAGAGGCAAATTAAAGACCCCCTGACTGCAATTTACATAATCTGTTCTCTTTTGAAATATTGGACAGGAATGATAAAAGCCGATGATAAAGAGCTTCTGGAGATGGGTATCGAGGGCATTTTCAAGGCAGTGAGTGGTCTGAAGCGGAAGATGGGAGATGATGATTAACCTTACTGCTTTTATCTCGTTTCTAGATGTTTCTTAGTTTTCCTGCCTGTTGTGTTGTTACCTCTCTGGTTTGGAGATCTAGGCTTTCAATTTCTCTGTGATGTTTGGTTAAAACGATGTAGAGCTTGGTGCTGCGCCACCTCCTCTATGTTGGTTGTTTTGGTGTTTGGTCCTAAACTACTTGTTACACTTTTGTTTGCTTTCGTTTCTAATTAATGAAAATGCAGGTAGGGCGTCCGGCCCTTTTCAAAAAAAAAAACTTTTTAACCTTTCCATATTTGCACTGCTGGTCGTCAAATTACGACCCTGTTATGAGAGCTAGTAGCTCTTTGCATGTCGTTTTGATCGAGAATGGTCTATGAATTGACAAACTGGAGCACGACTTGAAATGTTGTTCCGAAAGTAGTTATGCGGATCAACAATACGAGTACAACGCGATGTCAGCCACTGGGCTTCTTTTCTCTTGAACATGGCGTGTCAGCCCAGCCGCGCACCGCGCAAGCCAGCCCAGCCGCCCACTCCACTCTCGGATGCCCCTGCCTGGCCCAGCTCCCGTCGGCCTATCGCATTAGTGCCCCTTGGGCCTTTCAACGTGACTGGCAGGCCGAGGCCCAGCTCTCCGGTGTGGCCAGCCGGGCGCGTGCATCGGCCCAAGTTGCACATACTTCCCGTTGGCTTGACCTGCCTCGCGCGCTACGGTTCATCGGCCCAACCGTCACGCGTCGCCCGTGGCCTCCACGCGGGCATAAGTCAGTGGGGGCCCACATGAGGGACGTTAACACGCACCAATTTTGTGCTACATTGAACTACTCATCATCGAAATATTTGTGATGTTCAAACCGGTTAATTATTGCTGAAGCTTTCAAATAAGCTGAGTTGAACGGATGAGCTTATTCAGCAAGTGTTAAAACACATTAATTGGCAAATGACCGTTGATTTTGGTGAGTTTGCCAGCAAAAAAACATATGGCGTGTTTGGATGGGAGCCGACGTGCATCGTGCCATTCCAAGGCTCGCCGTGGCCCACGGCGCGCATCGCCCGCGCCGGCGAGAGATGGCGCCCGAAATCGACGCCCTTGCCATTGCGCCCGTGTGCGTTGACTGTAGCTTGGCGCGCACGCGCCTTTGCTCGGCAGCCAACCAAACGGCGGCCAAAATTCCATGACGCGCCGTGGAATGAAATGGCGCGTGTGGGTCACAATCCAAACACGCCAAAAATGTTCGCGCCATTGGGTACAAAGTGCTCCCCCACAACATGAAATGGATAGAAGCCAAATGAGGACAAGGTTTGCCCATGCAAATTACAAAACGGGGTCCACTATAAAATTTTACCACACGTACTTGTTCTTTTTAGCTTAAAGTTTTTAAAAGTTTTAATCTGAAAAAGTTGTGATCCCTTGAGAAAGGTCTAGAGTCAAAAAAATTATTTTAGTAATTCTAAGAAGAACTATTTAAAACCCCATAAAAAATGACTACAAAATACAATATCATTTGATTTGTAAAATATAATAATTTTAATTTAATTTAAGCTGAAACGAACAAAGCCCACATCCAATCTTCCCAACAAAGTAAAGCGAGTACATTAGCCATAAATATACGAATCATAACCGCAAATAGTACTACAGTAGCCGCATTGCAATTATATACACACAAACTCACCATTTCATGGGTTCAAGGCAACAGCCTCGATCATCTCTCGTTAAACCTTGACCATGTAGTTGCTCTCGCTAGTACATGAGTATGACGGCAAAATTGAAGGGAAAATGTATGTATCATGTGACTTGCCTTGATTTACTAGTAAGAAATGACGTACCATACATGAGTGGTCAGCTTCTTTGCACCGCCGTGCAAGCATGCAAATTGTCCTTGGACTCGGTCAGTAATCCTAGTAATCATATGCATATTCGTGTGCATGTTTTATGTATACATCCGTATTATATACTCCCTCCATTCCAAAATATAAGACGTATTTTGACCAAGAAAAAGTCAAACTTAGCAAATTTTGACCATAAATAAATCAAATAATATGCATTGTTAATATACCAAAGTTGTACCAAATTGTTCATATTTCAAAGGTCTTTTTGATACAATATTACGGAGTATATTGTAACAATTCATAATATATAATAAAGAAATCTAACGGTCAAACTATACTTTTAAAGACTTTTGTGCAGTCAAAATACGCCTTATATTTTGGAACAGAGGGAGTATATGACTTGGTGAGAATGTGGTGAAGAACAAGCAGGAGACATTGTAGGAAAATTTAGATACGCCTTCATGAAAACGGTGGTATCGATATAAGCTAGGGCCATACAGGTAAGCGTAAAATACAAGAAAAGAGTAAAAAAAATATAAAAAAATTGAGATGGAAAAAAAACCACACAGCACCTTAAAAAATTATTACAAAATGCTACTGAATGGTCAGTACAAATAACAAATTTTGGTTTAATCAAACCAAACCGCAAATCAAAAGGGCAGCAATCAAGCAAATTTGGATGTAAATCAACCACCAAACCCAAAAATCAATACATAAACTGCAAACTTATCATTAGTCCTGACACGTTAAAGCTAAAAAAATGATTCTCGCTATCAGCGATCAGAGAACTGCAGCTAGCATAAAGGGCAGCCTGTGCAACATCATATAATGACTCATAGATGGAACACAAATTTTGTCGTGATGCATGAAAAAGAAACCATTTAAAACATTTCTTCTGGTCTTACAACATCCAGGGCAGCTCAAAGTAAATAAAAACAAGCATCTGACCAACAAATGGGGTTCCAACTTGTAATAGGACAAGCATCTGACCAACAATTGGGGTCCGAATTCACTAGGTTGTTAGTTCCATGATAGCAGTGACTATGTCACCATCGGCACCCTTGAGTGCCTTCACTGCCTTGGCCCTCGACACAGAAGCCTGTGTCATCACAAGCTCAATGTCCTTCGGCTCAACGTCGGTCTCATCAACTGTCTCTTCATCTTCCTGTGCTGCTGTTGACGCCTCAGGCTTTGAGATGACACTGCTCAGATCTGGTGCCTTGAATTGTTCTGCAGCTTGTGTTTGCAGCTGTGAGCTCAGATCCTCAATCTTTGCCTCCCCAAAAATGACATATGTGTCCGACGTAGGGCTCTTGAAGACATCTGGTTTGGAGATGACAAACAAGATCTGGAAATGGAACAAAAGATATCTATATCAAAAGACTTCAATCAATAACACCATGAACAAATGAAACAACAGCAGTCAGAAGCACACATTCTTGCTCTTCTTGACAGTTACACGGCTCACACCAGTTATGGCCTTCATACCAAGTTTCAGCATGGCCTTCCTACTTTTTTTCTCACTGCGACTCTGCTTAGATCTTCCACTGGCATCACCACCTATTCATTAGAGTATATGCAATTGAGTTTATGCACAAAAACCAATTTAAAATGCATGTGAATTCCCACAAGAAAAAAGACTACACAATTGACTCATGCAAATACATAATTTGTCATATCCTGTAAAGTCTATACAGACAAAGTTGAGGCCTCTGCAACACTAACAAATTATGAAAATCCAAAGACATGATAGATCAAATTCAAAGGTATTTACTTGGTACAGCTGGAAAATGACAAGACCACAGTTGGCTGATAGGTTGATCTGTTCAGCAATTTTGTGGGATTTGAATACGCAATCGAGCATCCTATCTAAGCAAATATTTCATGGAAATGGTACATTAAATTGCAAACTGTGTCATGTGAATAATCTTGTCTTACAATATGCGTTATGTGCAGTGGGCAAACCAAACATGGCAACTGCTTTCATTTTGCTGAGAAAGATAACATCCCTACCACCACTTCTCTATTTGTGCATACAGTCACCTCGTTCCATAAAAAACATATAGTGACAGACTAAACTACATACTTGATGTTGAAACACATCTCTAATTGTGAATCCTGATGGGTTAAGGCACCTACTCCCATAAGGTTAAGGCTAGCCAATAGCAGGGAAAATTTAAATAAATCTTCTAAATACCTTCCACGTCATCATCCTCATCTTTGTCATCCTCATCGTCGTCGTCATCTTCCTCATCATCGTCATCCTCAATGACTGGTTCATCTCCCTAGAAGTACATAAATAGTTTACTAGTTCAGACTTAACGTAAAGCATTTGTAACTACAGACACAAAAATTATGATCTATTTCAATAAATCATGAAGATTAGCTGACAGCAAGAAACCAAAATAATTCAATAGACATTCCTCACTAAAAAGCACAAAATAATCAATGGAGCACTGCTGAGTTTAATTTTACAACATGAGATACAAAGCATGTTCTATCTCTTTAAAGGAAAAAATTTGTTAAGAGGAGAAGAATGCACATCCAATGCAAATGAAGCCTAAAATTGGTGGGGTTATGCGTGCATATTATAACTTATAAGCAACGTTTGTGTATCACAGAGTGGTAACTCTCATGGCTGAACATTGACAATTCAACATGTGTGCTCGATATAAATAACATTATCTAATCCAAATTTTTATCCATTAGAGCACATAAAACTGACAATTCCATATACATATATACTAAATTACACATTATTAATGTATACAACTAGACCAACAGGAGCAGCTTTCCCTGTCAAGGTCGCGGTGTGGCCAATTTTTTGTAGGTATCACTTGAAAAAACAATTTTCCTTCACTACTAAACAGGAGTATATTCTCAACATCCAAAACAAAAAAAGGGAGCCAAAAAGTACACCAACAATCTAGTATCTAGTAGCGCTATAGTACAGATCTTCCAAGATACCGGAACGACAATTCCATCACCGAGCATCACACCTAGCGACCAAGGATCACCGACCCTACGAACAGTACGACCATCCCCAAGATACTACAACCCTAGAAAAATCTCCAACTTGGGAGCGGATCGTGATTCGTGACTCGATCCGCCCGCAGGGCCGAGGTGAGACAGGATAGGGAAGGGCTGGATCAACATCACCTACCTCTTCGATCTTCTGCTCCTCGAGCTGGGCGCGAAGCTGCTCCTCCGGCGTCTTGGTCTCGACCGTCATGGTGGGCGGCTGGGAGTGGGAGGTGCCGGCGACGCGGGAGCAAAAACCCTAGAACCCTAAGCTGCGAATGGATCGGCGGCGCAAGCGATGGCGATGAGGATCGGGAGAACTTTATTTATACTGACGATCTTGTAAATGGGCCGCTACTGCCCAAAAGCCCGCTTAGTCCGTCCGCGAGTAAACGAAGCGTTGTGGGCTAGCCCACGACGCACGAATCTCGGGCCTGAACGCTGTGGCCCAGCACGTGTCCCTTCGTTATCTATTTGCTCACTGCCCTGTCCCCTCCCGACTCCCGACCACATTCCGCCGCTCGCCGGCTCCAATGGCGTTGTCCCCGGCGGCGCCAGCCAACTCCTCCTGCATCCACCCCCGCGCCGTCGCCGGCCCGCCCTCCTCTCTCAGGTCGGCCATCTTCTCCTCCTCAGTCTCTCGCTCATGTCTCTGATCCCTTAATCACTAACCCTGCTCCCCTTTTCATTTTTTCCCCTCTTGCAGTGTGGGCACCAAGGTCTTCGTCGGGTTGAAGGCCCAGACCGATCTTGGTGAGCCAGAAAAAAAGAAAATCGTTCGAATTTACGCTGGTTGTGCGTTCTTTTTTTTTTCCGGTTGCTGATTTATTTTTTTTTGTTTTGGGCTGGAAATGCTGAGCAGGTTCTTCGGAGTCGTCGTGTCCGAATGTCAGTGCCAGGTTCTACAGTGCCGTCAACCGGAGGATCTCTCTGGGGTGCGCGTAGCCTTTCTCTGTTTGATATATGACTGTGTTTATAAATTGGAAGTTACGCCATTGATGGCGTGCTGCTGCACAATCGTCCGAGTTATCTGCACACCTGATGCAGGGGAGAAATTTCAGAACATGAAACCCAATTAGCACGCCTCACAGCATGTCTGTCAAATGTGGGATCATTTGAGTCAATGCGAATTTTAAAGTGTGTGAGTGACTGAAATCTCCCTCATATAGGGTGGTAGTCATCCTTGTTGGGTTGGTTCAGTTCATTATCAAGCACTGAGGTTCACATTGAAATATTTTTGCACTTCTGTTTCAACTTATTATGTGAACGAATGGTTGTGATTATGGCTATTGAGGCTGGTACACTAGTACTTTGCTTTGCCTTACGATGTGAATGAATGGTTTTGATAGTGGCTACTGAGACTGGTAAACTTATAAATCCCATCTTGATGGATAAAGGAAAAAGTATAGATTACCCCCCTAAACTATTGCCTTAGTATAGAATATCCCCCTCAACTCCAAAATCAGAAATTTAACACCCTGAACTTTGAAAACCGGATAGATTACCCCCTGACTCAGTTTTTAGCTGGTTTTGGACAAATAAAAAGTACATGACAACAGCACATCCAATGCACGACATGCACTAAAGTTTTGTCTCCAATTCACCTGAACTTATTTTATTTTGTTGCAAACTAAGGTGGGAGCTTGTGTCAATCAAGGATTGGATAAGTTCTCTTCTATTATTGTTCTAGGAAGAATCCACAGATTTTGTCGCTATATCAGAATAGTGTTGGTATGATTTTCTGGACATGTTTGTTTCTTCAATATGTAGCCTACAACAAATCTTTACTGATTGTTAGGTTATCAAACAAGAGGGCTACCAGGGCACGGATTTCTATGATGCCTATCGGCACACCACGTGTACCTTACAGAACACCTGGTGAGGGAACCTGGCAATGGCTTGACATATGGAATGCTTTAGTAAGGCTTCCCTTCCTAATGTGATGCTTCTTTGAAGTTAAATAATTCTATTTTTCTCTGTGCATGAATAACTAATTTTTTCTCTGTGCATGAATAACTAATTTTAATGTTCTATGTGCAGTATCGTGAACGGATTATCTTCATTGGGGATAATATAGATGAAGAATTTAGTAACCAAGTGTTGGCAAGCATGTTGTATCTTGACAGCATTGATGACACAAAGAAGATTCTTCTCTATATTAATGGCCCAGGAGGAGATGTAAGACCTTGACAATGCTATGCTTCTGTTCATCTAATTTTCCTTCTTTTATGTTAGACACCTTTTAATTTTTGGGCCATTGTGTGGCATTATCACCTTAAAATTCCGGAAAGGCAAAAATCAACAGTTTTCCCACAAGAGTCTGTTGTAAATACATAAAATTGGGGTATTCTGATCAGAGGTAACTCATGCAACGTAAATTGCTAGCTTTACATGCATAGCCCAACAAAGGGACTGCCGATGCCACTCCACAGGTTAGTGTGTGTAGGGATTTTGTGAAGTTTGTGATCTTATTTTCAAAGTCATCTATATATGTTGTCATGTGTAAGGGTCTAAGGGTTAAAGCTACTGCAAAAACCTCTATGTCAATCATATTGGAACACTCAATCTGGAAAGAATGTATGTTCTTCTTGCAGTGATCATCTTGGGGGCAAAATTAAGTGAAACCAATATTTAGAGTTTACTTGTACTGTTCGTTTGGTGGGCGCACTGGAATTTCAAACCTATTGGAAAGACATTGTTTTATTAATGAAGTGTGAAGTTGATAGATGGAACAGGAGAATTGTAAATTCCATCTTTTAGGCATATCTTGTGGATTATGAGTAAATGGTTGTTTCGATGCTCCAGAATAACTACAGAATCATCCAAAACTCTTATTTAACCCTTGTCTCTTTTTCGTACCTTTTTTTTCTAACTTTTAATATCTTCTTATATTATCGATGATGCAGCTTACGCCATGCATGGCATTATATGATACCATGCTAAGCCTGAAAAGCCCTATTGGTACTCACTGTCTGGGCTTTGCATTCAACTTGGCAGGATTTATCCTTGCAGCTGGTGAAAAGGTCTTACTAATCTTAACAGTAACTTCCTTTTGGAATTTCTGTCTTCGATATTCTCAGATATAATGTTTATTTTCTCTGCTGTTTTATCCTATGAAGGGTTCACGTACTGGCATGCCTCTTTGCCGGATAGCACTTCAGTCACCTGCCGGAGCAGCTCGAGGACAGGTTTTGTTTCTTGACAGAAGCTAACTAATTTGTTTTCTATTAAATGCCTGCAATTTACATATTTTTTTTATTGAAACGCCTTATTGTACACTTCTTTTCCCTGCAGGCCGATGATATAGAAAATGAAGCAAATGAACTTGTTCGGATCAAGAACTATCTTTATGGGAAGTTGTCAGAGCACACAGGTCACCCTGTAGAAAAGGTAAGCATTTTTGTTTCATGCTACTGCCTAATAATCGGCTAATGTGTGTTTAATGTGTGTTTAATGTGTGTTATGTGCAGAAATCATAGCACATGCCATGGGCTAAGTTACTTTTTGTGTATGTTGTTCATACCATTAACAGTACCCTATACTGTACCATTTGGACCCACTTCACTAATGAATTAGGAAGCTACTTTTAAATTAGATTACTTTCCTTTTGATAAGATTAGTTATTTTAGATTAAAGATTGTTTTCTTAGGGTTCAAGTAAGTCATCATTGTATAAAGGTGCCATGTATCTTATAATCAAACAAAGAAATAAACCTCGGCACCTCCACATGCCGGCTTTCTCTCTGTAAGATCAAATCGTAACATTGTGCTGCAAAATGCTCAGTTACCCTTACGAAACAGCTTTTAGCATGCCTGCACTATTTCATGTCTGTATTTGACCTGCTCGTCTTATATCATTTTAAGTAAAAAGGAAATCTGATGCAAAACACTGTGACTAGTTTCTCTATATGTGCAACATTATGTTTTCATGATCCAGCTTGGTTGCTCATTGCAATTTCAATCTTAAGCATTCCTCGTCTCAAGCATTGAACATTTTGCAGATTCATGAGGACCTATCAAGGGTGAAGCGTTTCGATGCTGAAGGAGCGCTGGAATACGGGATCATTGATCGTATTATCAGGCCTTCTCGGATCAAGAAAGAGGGGTCCACTGGTCAAAAGAAGGATCTACGGAATCTGGGACTTGGTTGAGAGCTGCCTGAACATTTGCAGAAAGTTTTGTGGCCTCCAATATGTCTACTACCAACTGATTGTGTCAAAACGGGCCACATGTACCAACTAAAAGTAGAGCCAAATGTTGCCCAGAAAACAACTAATGCTCCAGACTAAAGGCCTTGTTTGCTTTGAACCACCTTGTCCTAATATCGTACTCTCTACGCATGCATCACTGAGCAAGTCATTCGGGGCATCACTATATTGCCTCTCCGCATAAACACATCAGCATTGAAGGCTTTAAGCACATGGCATAGCATCGCATTCAGATTTAGCAGTTGTGTTTCCCCTATACGAAATCGGCAGAGCTAATGTAGCCCTTCTCCATGTAACAGCAAGCTTCAGCCAGCAATCAGTTTTTAGTTCATGAGCCTTTCAGTTTAATTGGTTTGGCCGAAGACAGCAGCAACCGTTAGAGATGCAACAGACGCTGGGTCTTGTACATATAGGCTTCACTGAGTTTGAAGACCCGAGTCGCGCTTCATCTGGCTCAAAAGTCTAATATTTCGGCTACTATTTATATGTTCTTGGCCATATATATTTCACCTGTAGAGACTGGGTTTAAACTTTAACGGGAGCTTCAGTTTACATGTAGATGAGACTTTTATCAGTGTGACAGTTGGTGGAAGTTCAACGGAAAGGCCAGAAAAGTCTAGTAGATCCTTTTCTATCTTCCATTAGTCCAAAGACGTTCCCTTCAAAAAAGTTAGTCCAAAGGCAGACTTTGACCGCCTGCATTACGAACTAATCTTCGAAGGTTGTGATCAGAAATTCAGAATGGACCATCGATTTTACCGAGGAAAAAAAAAACCAAGTATAAGCTGAAAAGAACAAAGAGCAATTCGTTAGTGCAAAGACCGGCTTTGCCATCCTGCATTACGAACGAGTTTTGGAAGGTTGTGATCAGAATGGGCTATCGATTTCACAGAGGGAAAAAAATCCCAAGTGTACGTCGAAGGTTGTGATCAGAATGGGCTATCGATCTCACAGAGGGAAAAAATCCCTAGTATACGTCGAAGGTTGTGATCAGAATGGGCTATCGATTTCACAGAGGGAAAAAATCCCAAGTATACGTCTCCCCTCTGCGACCAAACTGCTAAGAGGATCTTTAGCCGGTTCCCTAAACCGTTCCTAAAATACTATTACGGACAGTCTTAGCCTCTATACCCATCCAGCAGAGTTTATCCTAGTCCCTAAATTTAGAGACTCCCTCCAGGGTCTCTATATTTAGAGGCTCTCTATATCTTTTCGGGGATAGGGACTCTGCTGGAGGTGACGAAAATATAGGAGACGAATAGTGATTTAGAGAAGGGACGTAGAAAACAAAATACAGAGATCCTGCTAGCAATGCTTTGAGCAAGCGAGCAGTGCCGGGCACTTCATTAATAGTTACCTGTGTTGGTATTTCGGCATGCTGTTCTATTCCTCTGTCGCAGCCCAACGAGAAAAAAGGATTAAAAAAAAAACATGCCCTTATACCTTACCATCTTCATCCTCCTGCTCTTGATTTCTTGCTGCGAATCCGATGATCGGCTGACACATGCAAAGCCACTCTACTCCGGCGACGTGCTCGTCTCCAAGGGCGGCGTCTTCGCTCTCGGCTTCTTCTCCCCGACGAGCTCGAACACGAGCTCATACCTTGGCATATGGTACCATGGCATCCCAGGCCGCACCGTCGTGTGGATCGCCAACCGCGACAACCCCATCGCCGACCTCCCATCCTCTGTGCTCGCCATGACGAACAGCTCCGGCCTCGTGCTGTCGGATTCCCAAGGCCGCCGCGTTCTTTGGATGGTCGAGAGCAGCAACGCCGCAGAAGGCACCGGAGCCGCCGCCGCCGCCGCCGTGCTGCTCGACACCGGGAACTTGGTGGTTCGGCTGCCGAACGGCACGGACGTATGGCAGAGCTTCGACCACCCGAAGGACACCGTGCTCCCGTCCATGAGGATGATGGTGAGCCACAACCACAGGGCGGCCAAAGACATGGGTCGCATTGTGGCTTGGAAGGGCCCCGGCGACCCATCCTCCGGCGACTTCTCCTGCAGCGGTGACCCCAGCTCCGGCCTCCAGATCATCACCTGGCACGGGGCCAGCCCGTACTACCGCTTCACCGTGTTCAACGGCTTGACGGTATCGGCCAGCATCTACCCGGGCGTCATCTCCTCCATCGTCTACGACCAACCGATCGCCGGCGGCGCGCAGGGCGAGTACTACTACACGTTAGTCTCCGACGCCTCGGCCTCGCGGCTGCTCGCGCGCATCACGCTCGACTACACCGGCGCCCTGAGGTACCTGGTCTGGAACAGCCGCTCGTCGTCGTGGACGGTCGTCTCCGAGTTCCCTGCATCCGGCAGCGACGTCTACGCGGCGTGCGGTCCGTTCGGCTACGACGGCGGCGACGTCCCGGCGTGCCGCTGCCTCGACGGGTTCGAGCCCGCCGACGGCGGCGGCAACGCCTCGAGAGGGTGCCGGAGAAGGGAGCCGCTGAGGTGTGCGCAGGGAGCTGGGGGAAGTGCTAGCTTCGTGACCTTGCCTGGGATGAAGCCTCCCGACAAGTTCACGCACATTCGGAACAGGAGCTTCGAGCAGTGCGCCGCCGAGTGCAGTCGCAGCTGCTCCTGCACGGCGTACGCTTACGCCAACCTGAGCAACAGCGGCGCCATGGCCGACCCGTCGAGGTGCTTGGTTTGGACAGGGGAGCTTGTCGACACAGGGAAGTTAACCTACTACGGCGAGAACCTGTACCTCCGGCTTGCCGACTCTCTTCCAGCTGGTATGCGCTGCTTCGTGCACTTTGTTTTCATAAGTGACATTTGTGATCTTACTATCCCGTAAAACGCAGATTTTTTGGTAAACAACCAGCGCATCAAATTTTTTTAAAAAAGGGATTGACCTGTCATCTGAGACTTATTTAGATCTTCGATTTTCTGAGCCATTGATCAAACACCTCAATAGAACACATAAAAGATCCAACAAGCATCTAGGTATTTGAGAAAATTGATTGAAAGATAAATAAGTCTCAATCGCCTGATTATTAGCAAAGTTGTTAAAAAAAATTATATATATTAACACTTGTAGGCATATTATCTAAAAAAGGGGACCTGTGGGCATACTAACTTGTATTTTTTAAGTTTTTGGATGATTTGAAAAGATGCCACTCCTTAGTCTCAAAATTAGATTTCATGTGTTACCGAGGAGAGTGGCATATGTCAATTAGGGCTTGTTTGGATGCCAGCCGTGGCTTGCTGTGCCCGCGGTTGGCTCCCCGTGCCAACGCTGCTCGAGGGTGAGCCAACGAATGGCGCGGGAGGCCGATTCCTTCGCCCACGCCATTGCTCGATTTCACGTTAAAATTCATTGGCTCGCCGATGGATTGGCGTGGGCGCGCGTTTTGGCGGCGGCAATCCAAACGAGCGCCAAACTTCATGGCTCGCCGATGGTTGGCACGGCAGCCCACGGCCAGCATCCAAACACGCCCTTAATCCTTTTTTGGGGGGGGCAAACAGCATAATAACTTATAAAAACTTGTCGACTAGTAAACTACCCATGTTATCGTATTAGTGTATGACTCCTTTCTTTGCGTTCACAGTAGCCAATTACTTTAGGTTTGTACAGCCAGATAAATGCAGGTTGCATGAGCATAGTGCAACTTAACCTTTGATTTATCATAAGCCCATCAATAACACTGGATGGTTTACTACTTACGACTGACATGGCATGATGAAATTATCTGCCACGTCAGCACTTGGCCAGGATCGAGGGACATTGGGAATTTTATTTCGTCGGCCTGTAAAACCGACGAAAATATAGTAATTTCATCGGCAACCGACGAAAAGATATTTATTTTCGTCTAGCACATTTCATCGGGTTAATTTCATCGGCAAACTGACCAAATTAGGTTAAATTCGTCGGTTTTGCCCCTATTTTTGTCGGTTTATGGCTATCGAAATTAAGACGGATTCGTGTGTTAAGTGCACCATGTTCTTTTATGCAGCTAATGCTTGATGCAGTGAATTCTCTGATGGTTACATTTCAACAGTTCAAAAGAAGAGAAACTTAATAAAGATTGTACCCCCGATTACTGCATCTGCATGCTTGCTGCTGCTCACATGCATAGCCCTTGTGGTGTGCAATTGCAGAGGTAGAAGAACAAGAGCCTATATTTTTAAAATACAGAAATATTATGTAAGTGCTTTCCTTTTAAAATCACTCCTGTCTCTACCATCAGGCCAACGACGGAAGAAGGAAATTCAGGAAAGGCTGGAATTAGGATACTTGAGCGCGTCCAATGGACTTGAAGGCGAAGATGCTGAACTTCCATTTGTTAGTTTTGAAGAAATTCTTGCCGCGACAGATACCTTTTCTGACTCCAACCTTCTTGGAAGGGGAGGTTTTGGCAAAGTATACAAGGTAGCGGACGGTTTTATGGTGATAGTTACAATATAATCTTGGGGAAGTAGGATAATTGCGGTAACGGAAAACTTCTTTTTTTGAACGTAAAGGGCAGAAGCTCTGCCATTTCATTTAAGGAGGAGAGAAAATACAACAATTACACGGAGAAAAGGGGGAGAGAGAAAGAGAAGGAGAAGGGAGAGGGAACAACGCTACCCGACCAAGCGGGGGTCGCCACACGACGCCGAACAATCAGGCAAAGCCTAAGCACACTAGCCCATAACACCCAAGAGTGCACGAGCCAAAACTGACTTCGCCACGAGGGATGCATGGCCAAAAACCCAGGCACATCACAAACCTACAATACGGAGCAAGCAAAGGTCTCCAAGGTTGCTAGCTGTCACCACCAGACGGGATGCGCGGAGGGGGCAAAAGGAGAGGGACGCCGCCCGCCACCACCGCAAGGGATGCTTGAATAGCAACACCAGCGACCCACACCTGTAGCCGCAAAGCAAGCTCACAGGGCCTGGCAAAGAAGGCCGCCACCACCAAGTAGGAAGCACGGCCAGGGAGTAGCCAACCTGTAGTGCGAAAGGCCTATTGGCCGATGCCTTCAACAAGGTAGAGACGACACGGTCGCCGCCATCGCCTATCCAGACCTGGGTTTTCTCCCTAACTTTCGAAAGGCAGGAAACTCCATAACGAAGCCTCCAAGGAGGGCAACGACACCCGAGGGCGCCGACAACGTTAGCCCAAGCAAGAGCTAGGCAAGGCTTTCACCCGGAGCACCTACACCTCCGCAAGCCGCACAAGGAGACCACAAGCCGGATGCAAGAGCCACAGGAGTTAGGTGCACGGTCTGGCCGCTGAAGCCTGCCGAGCTGAAGAACGGACACAGCCGCCGCGAGGAGGGGGCGACAGTGACGCTTCAACACAACCGTCAAGAACAACGGACGTCGCCATCAAGAGAAGGGACGGCGAGGACGCTTCCCTCGACGTGCACGAGATGCGAGGATCGCCACCACCAAACGGCCTGCAAGCATAAGCACCGCAGCAACCCGGCCTACAAAGTCGACGACGCGCGCTGACCTGTTGCTCCTACCACGCCGCCACACCGAACCGGGCACCGATGCACCGAACTGAACTGCACACCGCCATTGGAACCGGCCACCACATCAACAGACCAACCTCCCGAGGGTTAGGCCACCAAGGCACCTCGGAGAGCAAGCAGGGGAAGGAGGAAGGGGGGAGGGGATGGGGGCAACCCCAAGTCTCTCCGCCTGCCGCCTCTCCACGCCGGGGAGCCACGAGAACACCGCCGCCACCGAAGTCTCCCCCGTTGTGCCGCCGGAAGGAGGGGAACCTCTAGATCTGGTCGCACAAGGAGGACACCATGACGGGAAACGGGGGAGCGCCGGGCGTCACTGCCGAGGAGGGGAAGCGCCGAGGAAGGGCGGCGCGGCGCTGGCACCGAAGCAGCAGAAGGAGCAGGCTGAGCCAGGCAGATCTGGAAGGGCGGCGCCAGCACATCGGCGAGGGGGAGCAAGGTGAACCTGCACTGCGCGGTGGCGTCAACCCCCGTGTCGCCGCTTTGGCCCTGTGCCACCTCCTCGAGGAGCACGGTGAGGAGCTTTAGCACGGCGGGGTCGGGCAGGTGCCGCATCCGCGCGATGAACCCGCCCACGCCGTCCTCAGCGCGGAGCGCGAGCGCTGAGAGCGCGAGGCACACCTGCGTGAGCAGCCGCGGGGGGCCGAGGCAGAATCGGCGCGCGGCGAGCAGCAAGCGTCGAGGAGCGGCGCACCGGGGTGCGGGAGCGGCGCGCCGGGGACCTGGATCTTCCGGCAGAGCATCTGGGCGCGCGAAGAAGAGGGACGCCAGCAGCTCGCCGCGGCCGGTCCCCGCAGCCCCCGCCGCCAGCCATCGACGAGGAGACGAGTCGAAAAGGGAGAGGAAGAGGAAGGTCCCGGCCTCGTTTCTCCTGCTGGGGAGTTGGCACCGGCGGGGGAGAGGGCGCCGTGTGGCCCGCCGGCGGCGGCAGGCCGGCCGGTGGCGGGCGCCGCCGCTGCCGGGGGGCGGCTAGGGTTGGAGGGGAGTCGCCTGGGAGGAGCCCCCGAAGGGTATCAATTTTCCCTACTAACTGCTCCGTAACGGAAAACTTCTGATTTCATTCTTTCCAATTCTGTTTGATGGAATTATATAGGGAATATTGCAAGGTGGAAAGGAAGTTGCTGTTAAAAGGCTTAGCAAGGGTTCTGGACAAGGTACAGAGGAGTTCAAAAATGAAGTAGTGCTAATAGCCAAATTGCAGCATAGGAACCTAGTTAGACTTCATGGTTGTTGCATTCATGAAGATGAGAAGTTGCTGATCTACGAATACTTACCTAACAAGAGTTTGGATGCCTTCCTTTTCGGTATGTTCTGACTTCTAATCACACACTACTAAAAGCTCTTGATTCAAAACGATGTTCTTGATGACTTATGATTTTTGTTTCACATATTGTTCTTGGAAGATGCTGCAAGAAAGTATGTAATTGATTGGTCGACAAGATTCAAAATAATAAAAGGTGTAGCAAGAGGGCTTGTTTATCTCCATCAAGATTCAAGATTGACGATTATTCATAGAGATTCAAGATTGACGATTATGCAAGCAACATCTTGTTGGACAATGAAATGACCCCCAAAATTTCAGACTTGGGTATGGCGAGGATCTTCGGTGGAAGCCAACAACAAGCAAACACTAATAGGCTGTTTGGTTGCCTGCATCCAAGAAGATTTGCATCTAGAGATACAAAACTAGGGTGTTTGGTTGTCTTCTCACCCATCTGAACCTGGCTCTCCAGATGCAATTACCCCCTCCGGGCCAGGCTCTGGAGATACGACCAAATTGAACGTTTCCCCAGAGCCAAGTTCCGCGGATGCAGCAACAGCCACATGCGCGACACATTTGATTCATTTATTTGCTATATCTTTTGATTAGTATTTTCGATTACCAAACCGATTTAAAAAATGGGTTATTGATATTTTTTCGAACAAAACGAGACCATACTTGCCATATAAATTTTAAAAGTTTAAAATTTTCATTTTTGAATTTATTTATTTATGAGACTTTCTTTTGAATTTTTTATTTTCGTAATTGATTTTTTGCTATTTTGATTTTCTAGAATTTATTTTTTAACATGTTTCATTCCTCTTTTGAATTTCTCCATGCCATTCTCTCCTTAGTGCAGTCAACCAAACAACATCTCTACGCAGTCTGTACAATCTCATACACCTAACCAAACAACAACCATTTGCATCATCTCAGCCTGGTTCCAATTAGCCTGGCTCGGCTCATACAGCCTGGTTCAACTGAGAAGACAACCAAACAGCCTATAAACGAATAGTTGGGACATAGTAAATATTCTAATGCACTAGCCAACCCTCTCTCATTTTTTTATGGTCTAGGTAAATTCAATTGATCATTCCTTTTATGTTAAAATCTTTTGAACATGCAGTGGTTACATGTCGCCTGAATATGTCATGAGAGGTGCCTTTTCGGTCAAAACGGACATCTACAGCTTCGGTGTTCTTCTATTAGAGATTGTGAGTGGCATGAAGATCAGCTCACCACAACTCATACGGAACTTCCCTAGCCTTACAGCTTATGTATGTATTTTGGAATGCTCAAATTTTCAATTACCAGAATAATATATTGAGGGCATATTGACGATCAGTCGATCATAACTAACTTTACTATACTCATTCAGGCTTGGAGATTGTGGAAAGATGAAAAGGCAACTGAACTAGTGGACTCTACGGTTATTGAGAGTTGTTCGCTCGATGAAGCTATACGATGTATTCATGTAGGACTTTTGTGTGTGCAAGACCATCCGGGTGATAGGCCTCTAATGTCATCGGTTGTGTTTATGTTAGAGAACGAAACCGCATTGCTTCCAGCACCAAAGCAACCTGTCTATTTCACTCCAAGCAATTGCGAAACTGATGAAACCAGGGATGCTAGAAACATGAAAAAATCTGTGAATGTGATGAGTGTCACAATACTGGAGGGACGCTAGTCGTATATATTCCGGTTTACGCTTTGTGTAGTCAATTTCTGCAGAAGTGATTAATTGTAATCTCTACGAGTATAATGTATGAAAAACGATGTCAAAATAGTACTCCCTCTGTTTCAAAATATAAGGCTTATTTTGACTCCACAAAAATCTTTAAAGGTATAGTTTGACCATTAGATTCCTCTATTATATATTATATGAATTGTTACAATATAATATTTATCAAAAAGCACTTTAAAATATGAACACTTTTATACAACTTTGGTATACTAACAATGCATATTATTTGATTTATTTATGGTCAAAATTTGCTAACTTTGACTTTTCTCCGGTCAAAATAGGTCTTATATTTTGGAACGGATGGAGTACATTAGAATCGAGACGATCATCCAAAAGGTCCTATTTTTAAAAATACTAGCGGAGGTGATTGTCATCTCTGCGGGTTTTTTTAATTATTTTACAGGGGCCCTGCGATTCATTGATAGATAAAGGTAGAAAAAAATAGCATAGAAAATACGGCGAGAATACCGTGGCGGCGTGTTCTCAAGTTTCATCAATTCTCAGTGTTTACTGAATTTTTGTTGGTCTTTTTTTCAGATTTCATCAGTAGCATTTTAAAGTTTTTGCAATTTTTTTAAGAGTGCCACTAATTTTCGTCATGTTTCATATATATATGATCACGTTTCATCAATAGAATTCTTAAGGTTTCTGTAGTTAATTAATTTCCAAGTTTTCGTGATGACTTTAGCATGACGTCATGTGTTCGATAGGATGGTTCCCATTGGACGCCCAAGCCAAGGCACTCGCCATGTCCAAAACATCATGTTTTTTAAAACTAGAAGAAATAACAAATTAAGATGGGCATTGCACATATACATATGCGGTTAAAAACGTGATCGTCTACCTCTTAATTACATGAGAGCTACTCAACCTCTTATGATTTTAAAAAAGGAACATGGGATCTTAATCTAATGACTTAGATCTCTCCCTCTCTCTTCTATACACCCTGTGTGGATGCCCATGTGTGGGCGCCCATCCGGAGTTGGCTATGTGGCACACAGATGCCCAAGATGGTCTTGCGAGAAGGCTAGTAGTTTGGAGGTGGGGGCCTCCCCTACAAATCAATCACTCTCTGACCTCCACCTCCCCCCTTACCTCGTGGGTGTTGCTCCACGCACCTCTCTGCCCCCACGGACCCACCTACCCATGGCCAGTGGAGCCACCGTTGCCTCACTACTCGGCCTCTTGTCTTCCTGCTACCCCACTAATCCTAACTCACGCTACCTATGCCATCTACGATGATCCGTCCGCTGTCGCCAACTAACCATCTTTGAGTGAGCTCACGGCTCTGATGCCACCGTCGATGTCGGGGATAAAATCACGGCTCATTGCCATGGCCCACTCCCTGACGGCCTAATCGAACAGCCTCCTAAGGCCTGGCTCCCTAGAGGGCTCTATCAGGCCCATGTGCATCTTACCGAACAGCTTCCTGGTTGGCACGGTGCGTGGTGGCCTAGGCTTCGTGTTCGAGTCCGACTCGAACAGAGTTCTGCACGGCTACGTGAAGACCCGGACGCAGGTTTCTCGGATTGGAGCAGACGTCGTGATCTCTAAGAATTAGAGTATACCTTATCTACCTAGGAATGTATTTGGCATGTATACGAGTTCGTTACGTCCTCGTGGTTAGCCCGGCCCGATTATCCCCCGGTAGGTCGGTTGTTCAACACTATATAAACCAGGCCCCTACGGCGTGTTTGGGGGCATCAGACTTACGACGACCTGGGCACATCCAAGATCGAATACTACTTCATATACACCCATAATCTCGCCGAGACCTATTGGTCTCGCCGAGTTCTCTCTTGCAATCCTTTCTCATATAAAGAAACACTGGACGTAGGGTTATTATCTCTCCGGAGAGGCCTGAACCAGGATAAAAACCCTGTGTTTGCTCGCTGCTCGTTGATTGCTGTTTGCCCTGCTCGGTAGTGTCTTCTATCTTTCCTTCTCAAGAACCTTAGTTGACTTGGGACCGATATCCCAACCGTCGACAGTCGGCACCTCATCACCCCTACTATGATCCCCTCCGCACTGTTGTACCATCGCTTCCCTTGACATCCCTCTTAGACAAAGGGCATGAGGAAACCCAACCCGAACCTGACCCTGACCCCAATGGTGTGACGACGGCTGGCCAGAGATGATGAAGACAACAACACAGGTAAGTCAAAATCAATTTGAGACTCTGTGATATTTGAGACGATTGAGGATTTGCAAAAATCGTTTTAAAAAGCTTTCCATGGTCGACAAAATCGTTCCTAAATTGTGCGGGGTCCCATGGCAGAGATAACATGGCGTTATTCTTTAAGGCTTAAATTAAAATTAAAAGGTACTTTTGAAAATTTGTTATTTCTGTTTAAGTCATACAATGTAGTATTTTGTACTCATTTTTTTTTAAGCTTCCCATGAATCGGGTTGGAGGCTTGGAGCAGATCAGATGACCAGCTGACACATGCAAAGCCACTCTGCCCCGGCGGCATGGTCGTCTCCAAGGGGCGGCGCCTTTGCTCTCGGCTTCTTCTCCCCATACAGCTCCAACTCCAATAGTCCAATACGAGCTCATACCTAGGCATACAAATTACAATACCACGGCATCCCGGGACGCGCCGTGGTGTGGATCGCCAACCGCGACAACCCGATCGCCGGCACTTCATTCCGTTCTAGCTGCTCGCCATCACCAACAGCTCTGACCTTACGCTCTCCGATTACAATGGCCACGCTCTTTGGGTGGCCGAGAAGAACACCACCACCTCCACCACCAGTTGCCGCGGTGCTGCTCCCCATCACCAACAGCTAGATCTGACCTTACGCTCTCCGATTCCAATGGCTACTCCGTTTAGACGACACAGAAGCCAGTACTGGAGCTAGCTACTGCGGTGCTGCTCAACACGGGAGCAGGCCATGCATACTGCCGCTTGGTGTACCGGTGACCGGCGCCACGTATTCCAGCAACGGTTCCTCCGTTGTTTGCCACACCACGGCTCGCACACGGGATGAGTCCTCTACGGTTCTCTTTTGTTCGCTGTTGAATTTAATTCTATTCGGTTAAATTTAAATTTGTTATTTTTATATGGACTATTAATTTTTTTTAATATTTTTTCAAAACTTTGTAAAAGTTTACTTAAAGATTTAAAACATATTTTTTAATTTTTTTAGTTTTTTGTGCGTCTTTTAAAATTCTTTTGACTTTTAACTCAATCAAACGAAATCGAACAAAACCGTGAATAAAAAAACCTGCCATGTGTGCCCCGTTCGGCTACACCGACTTCGCCAACCCGGTATGCTGTTGCCTCGATGGGTTCGAGCTCAACGGCCTCAAATTCTGAAGAGTATGTCGGGGACGGAGGACCTGAAATGCGGTAAGCCAAAGCCATTTCGTCACCATAGCTATGGTGAAGGTCCCCGATAGGTTCTTGCATGACGGGAATGAAGCCTCGACCAATGTGTAGTTGAGTGCAAGAGCAACTTCTCATGTACGGCATACGCTTATGCTGACATGAGCAATACCACTGTCACTACGGCTAACACATCTAGGTGATTGATTTGGACAGGGGAGCTTGTTGACACGGCCAAATTCATCGGCAACGACACCGAGAACCTGTACCTTCGGCTTGCCGATTCTCTTGGTATGCAATGTTTCAAACATTTATGCTCAGGTCTATCTTTTTTTTTCCTTCCATTTTCCTCTCTCTTTTCTTCCCAAGCCTAGCCTGCTACTTTGTAGAGGTCTAGATGAGTTGGATTGGGTTAAGCCACGCCTTGACCCAGGCCATATTGAGGATCCTATGGACTCGCACCGATCTGAACCCAACCCGACCTAACGGTGCCTCAGTTTGTCCCTAACCCGAGAGAGGATGATCATGGCTCCGTGATCATGGGAAGTAGGGAGCAATGTCCCAACCCACCATCTCCTTCATACCACCATGACCACATTGTCCCCTCCATGCCACCAAACCGCAGGAAAGGGGAAGATGCTACATCCTCCCCTTCGCGTGACTACATCATCTGCCTGTCCCCTCCATGTCACCACACCATGGGGAGGATGAAGAGGGTCAATGTTGCCATAGCAGCACTATGTTATCACTTCCATGTTTCTATGACACCCCCTCCACGCCACTACCTCCCAATCGGCCTAAGAGAGGAAAACCCTAGGTTATGGGTCGACCGAGATGGAGAGAGAGATGGGCTAAAATAATAAGAGGGTGAGAACTAAGAGAGTTGCGGCAGGAGCAGGATGTAGGGAGGGAAGGGATGCATGGATGTGGCCTTAGGGTAGGTTGGTTGGGATGTGCTATAGGGTTTTAATTTAACAGTGGATGTCGATGCAGGGCAAGCCCGAACCCAACCTGGTTGAAACTAGGGAATTGACCCAACCTCCACCTAGCTATGTGGTCGAGTGAGGTTAGGATTATAACCATTTAGCCAATAATCTAATAGAAATCCTATTATTCTAAGAAAAGAGAAAGAAAATGCCATTTTGCTAATTTGAACTAAAAAGTGCGGGACAACAGGCTAATCGCCGAGTGACTTGAAAGCCCAATAAGGCCATGGTGCAACATGAAGTCCAAGACTATCAAAATTCGCAAAGGCAGAAGTGAGAAGCCCATCAGGAATGGCGTTGCTAGAGTGGGCTCGTAATTGGTAGGGCTTCTTGGGTTTAAGTAAATCCCCCGACCCACACGGAAGATGCTACGGTGCAGTGCACCACACTGCTTGGCGAGTGGTGACGGGGACGGGATCGTATTGCACATTTGCATAGCGACTGTTATAACCCTAGGGGGTTTATGGGCCCACGTCAAACCCTAGGGGTATTATGGGCGAAACCGAATTTAGGCTAGGCTTTATATATGAACCCCATTGTACACAAGAGAGATACATCAATAAAGATTATTGTGCCTGGCTTTTGTCTCTCTACATATGTGTCTCCTGTCTATTATGATTGTGTTTGTGTGTATACGACGACCGATTTACAACACGTTATCAGCACGAATTGCTCTCAGGTTTGTGATCATCGGTATGTCGCTACCCGCATCGGATCTATTATTTCGATCTACCGTTTTCGCTTTTCGATCTAGTAGATCATTGTGATTTGCGAATCGATCTAGTAGATCGATATCGTAGCCGTGCTTAGCACCGGTGCGCCGCGACACTGCCGCGCCCGCCGGCGCCAGCCGCGCCCGCCGCTGTGTGC
>SPJY01021372.1:743620-817451 GCA_005191435.1 Raddia distichophylla
CCAAATTATTTTATTCATACTTTCCAGAAGCATAGTATGATGGATGTCTGGAAGACATCGAACGTCGGAAGGCATCTGGGATGTCGTCTTGAGGAGGGAATGAGCTAAATATTAATTCGGTTCATATGAAACCCTAGAGGTTTCACTTTGTCTAACCCAGTTGGTTGACATGACGATCAATTAAAGTATTTTACCACACCACAAAATAGATCCAGAAGATTTAAAACGCAAAGGTCCAGTAGACCGTATTGATCCTGAAGATTAGACCCTGAAGGTTATATATTGTACTCTTTTTCCCTTATATGAGTTTTTCCCATTGGGTTTTCTCATAGCAAGGTTTTTAACGAGGCAATATTGCAATACAGCATGCGTGTGCATTGTACTCTTTTCTCCAATCCTTTTTTCCCACTGGGTTTTTGGATGGAGTTTTTGATGAGGCATTGTCATATCGCGGTTTAGCCCAAGGGGGAGTGTTATAACCCTAGAGGGTTTATGGGCCGGAAGCCCACGTCAAACCCTAGGGGTATTATGGGCGAAACCGAATTTAGGCTAGGCTTTATATATGAACCCCATTGTACACAAGAGAGATACATCAATAAAGATTATTGTGCCTGGCTTTTGTCTCTCTACTTATGTGTCTCCTGTCTATTATGATTGTGTTTGTGTGTATACGACGACCGATTTACAACAGCGACGGCGAGAGCTGAGCGAGCCCGCGCGCAACGCCCTTGACCACGTCACCACACGTGGACACGTAGGCACCAGCGCCGCACCCGCCAAATCAGCGCGCCACGTGAGTGCGCCGAGAGTGAGCCACGCAAGCAAGCTCGCCGTGATCGCCCTCTCCCTCCAAAATTCAGCACTTCAGCCACAGCTCGCCACCGTCATTAGCAGCTGTTTAATTTTGATCCTCACGTTTGCACATGGTCCAAAGGCCACATATATGGGAGCGTTTGAGGAGTTTGGAGTGTTAGATGATAAGCATTGTGTTGTATGCGTTATCTTCTTTGGTCTTTATCTTATATGGTGTATATCCCTTGTAATCCCTTTCTGATGTAACTAATCTCTATTGTAACAAACTAGCAGCGGCTTGCAGCCTATAAATGAAATCACGCGGCCTCGAGACGAGGTTACAACGCTTCCTATTTGCTTTTGATTAACATGGTATCAGAGCTCCAGCATTAGGATGTAATTGAGCAAATGGATAAATGTCCTCATCAAAAACAACATCTGGCGAGATGTAAATGTCCTCATCAAAAACAACATCTGGCGAGATGTACACACGACCGGTAGAAATATCAAGGCATTTAAATCCTTTATGAAGATTGCTATATCCAAGAAAAGCACAACGCTTAGAACGAAACTCGAGCTTACGAGAATTATAAGGACGCAGATTGGGCCAACAGGCACACCCAAAAATTCTAAGCATAAAATAATTAGGTTTTTCCTGGAACAATTTCTCAAGAGGTGTAGAAGATTGCATAACTCGACTAGGAGTTCTATTGATAAGGTATGTAGCTGTGAGAAAAGCTTCATCCCATAATTTTAGTGGCACAGATGCATGGGCAAGAAGAGAAAGGCCAACCTCAATGATGTGTCTATGTTTACGCTCAGCAGAGCCATTCTGTTGATGAGTATAAGGGCAAGAAACATGGTGTGTGATGCCAATTTAATTTAAGGAGGAGTTCAAATTTTCATACTCGCCTCCCCAATTGGTTTGCATTGTGATGATCTTGCGATCAAACAAGCGTTCAACAAGGTTCTGAAAGTCTCAAAAAAATTGGAAGACTTCAGATTTGTGTTTAAGCAAGTAAATCCATGTAAATTTACTGTAGTCATCAACAAAGCTAACATAATACTTCTTCCTGTTCACAGACTCAGGGGCAGGACCCCAGACATTAGAAAACACAAGTTCTAAAAGAGCAGTGGAAATACTAGTAGACTTCGAATACGGAAGCTGATGACTCTTGGCCTTTTGATAGGCATCACACACAGACTCTTGATTGGACTCTTTTGAACAAGGAAGATTATTTGTACCGATGACTTGTTGCACAATACTAGATGAGGGATGGCCAAGACGATAGGGCACTTGGCGGATGTAGGTTTGGTTGCCTCGAAGACCTGCTTTAGCCCATGCGGAGCAAAGGGGAGAGGATAGAGCCCTCCCTTGGATTGGCCTTGTAGAAGTGTTCTCTTCGTTGCCTAATCCTTAACGAAAAAGAAATTAGGAGGAAATTCAAGGAAGGCGTTATTATCAGTAGCAAGGCGATGAACAGAAACTAAGTTATTTTTGGCTTTGGGAACGTGAAGAACATTATTTAGATGGAGGTTACAACTAGGAGTATGAACATAAGTGTGTCCTATGTGGCTAATATCCATACCTGCTCCACTAGCGGTATGAATCTGATCATATCCGGTGTACTTTTCCTTCATAGCCAGCTTCTCTAATTCACTTGTGATATGATCGGTAGCACCGGTATCGGTGTACCAATTTGTGTCGACTCCATAGAAGGTTGTTGATGCAGCGGTCTTTTCTTCTGGTGTAAAGTTCTCGTCGAATCTATTCCAGCAGTTGATGGCCACATGTCCAACCTTATTGCAGAGTTGACAAGTGGGACGTGGGCGTGAGTTGTTGCTGGAGTTGCCTCGGCCGCCGCGACGTCCTCCTTGATAGCCACGACCACCGCCTTGATTTCCTCGGCCGCAACCTCCACGTATGTCGCGACCACGCTGGAAACATCCTCCACCACTTCCTCTTGACGCAGAGTTGGCGGAAGAATATGGAGAACCTCCTTGGAGCAGATTCATGCGTGTTTCAAAGCTTAGAAGTTGAGAATACAAATCACTTACGGAGATAGGTTCCACCCGTGCCACAATAGCAGAAACGAGCGGATTGTAGTCGACATCCAATCTCGCAAGGATGTAGGCGGCCATTTCCTCATCATCCAGGGGCTTTCCAGCCGACGCCATCTCATCTCCAAGATTTTTCATCTTTGTGACATATTCGGCAACTGACATGTTGCCTTTTTGCGTTGTAGCAAGCACAATGCGGGTATTCACTGCCTGTGCGCGTGTCATGGAGCCAAACATCTCTTCAATAGCCTTCCATACTTGCCTTGATGTTGTGAGGGAGACCACTTGAGTGAGAATCTCCCGGGACAGCGATGACAGAAGAAAACTCAAGATCTGTTGATCAAGAGCCACCCATTTGGTGTAGTCCGGGTTCACTTCTTTCCCGACTTTGTCACCTTGTTTGACGTTGATCTCAGCTGGCGGCGCGGCGGTGGTTCCATCTAGATACCCCGCGAGTTGTGCGCCACGCATAGCTGGGAGAACTTGCGCCTTCCAAAGCAGAAAGTTGCTCTTCGTGAGCTTCTCTGTGATTACCGCGCCAACGGGAGTTGGCAGGGTCAAGCCAGAAGAAGCCGAAGAACTCGCCATGGAGAAGTAGATCGGTTTGGAGGATATATTGAACTAGTTTTGTGGCTCTGATACCATGTTAATCAAAAGCAAATAGGAAACGTTGTCACCTCGTCTTGAGGCCGCGTGATTTCATTTATAGGCTGCAAGCCGCAGCTAGTATTGTGCAACAAGTCATCAGTAGAAATAATCTTCCTTGTTCAAAAGAGTCCAATCAAGAGTCTGTGTGTGATGCCTGTCAAAAGGCCAAGAGTCATCAGCTTCCGTATTCGAAGTCTACTAGTATTTCCACTGCTCCTTTAGAACTTGTGTTTTCTGATGTCTGGGGTCCTGCCCCTAAGTCTGTGAACAGGAAGAAGTGTTATGTTAGCTTTGTTGATGACTACAGTAAATTTACATGGATTTACTTGCTTAAACACAAATATGAAGTCTTCCAAATTTTTCGAGACTTTTCAGAACCTTGTTGAACGCTTGTTTGATCACAAGATCATCACAATGCAAACCGATTGGGGAGGCGAGTACAAAAAATTGAACTCCTTCAATAAAATTGGCATCACACGAGTTTAAGCGCAATCTCAACTTGTATATGTTGTGATTGATGGAGGGTGTTAGATGATAAGCATTTTGTTGTATGCCTTATCTTCTATGGTCTTTATCTTATATGGTGTATATCCCTTGTAATCCTTATCCGATGTAGCTAATCTCTATTGTAACAAACTAGCTGCGGCTTGCAGCCTATAAATGAAATCTCGCGGCCTCGAGATGAGGTGACAACACTTCCCATTTGCTTTTGATTAACATGGAGCACCACTGTAAGAGCGCCAGCGCGCGCTGCAGTGACTTTGCTTGCTTGGCTAGGTCCTTGCCGTCACCATCCGCGAAAAATTTCACTCCATCTCATGGTCTGAACCTGGACTTTTTGCCATGCATGCATCCTGCAATCCTGCATGCATTCCCACCCCGTTCGTTTTTCAAACGCGACGAGTCAAAACTTCGACGTAATTCATGAGCTTGACACCGCGATTAATCCCAAGCTAGCATGCGACAACCAACCACTCGATCATTAACTGACTTCCCTGCAGTTAGCCAGTTATATCTCAACTAGTTGTCTACTCGACCGTGACTAGCTCGCAAAGGAAGGAGGAGAAGAAGACACATGGATACGGCCTGCCTTGCCGTTGTCGTCCTCATGCTCTTGCTTTCTTTCTGCAAATCCGATGACCAGCTAACACATGCAAAGCCACTCCACTCGGGCGACATGCTCGTCTCCAAGGGCGGCGTCTTTGCTCTCGGCTTCTTCTCCCCAACGAGCTCAAATACGAGCTCATACCTTGGCATATGGTACCATGGCATCCCAGGACGCACCGTGGTGTGGATCGCCAACCGAGACAACCCCATCGCCGACACTTCATCCGCTGCCCTCGCCATCACCAACAGCTCTGACCTTACCCTCTCCGATTCCAATGGCCACGCTCTTTGGGTGGCCGAGAAGAACGCCACCACCTCCACCACCACGGAGATCACCGGAGTTGCCGCGGTGCTGCTCGACACGGGGAACCTGGTTCTCCGGTTGCCGAACGGCACGGACATATGGCAGAGCTTCGACCACCCGACGGACACCATCCTCCCCAGCATGAGGTTCTTGCTCAGCTACAAGGGCCGCCTCGTCGGGCGCCTCGTCGCCTGGAAGGGCCCCGGCGACCCAACCTCCGGCGACTTCTCCTTCGGCCTAGACCCCAGCTCGGACCTCCAGCTCGTCACATGGCACGGGGCTAAGCCATACTGCCGCATCAGCGTGTGGAACGGAGTGCCCGTCGCCGGCGGCATATACCCCAGCAGCAGCAGCTCCGTCATCTACCAAACCATGGTGAACACCGGCGATGAGTACTACCTGACGTACACGGCCTCCGACGGCTCGCCGTACGCACGGATCAAGCTGGAGCACACGGGCACCATGAAGCTCCTGACCTGGAACAGCAGCTCGTCGTCGTGGACAGTCGCCTCCCAGCGCCCCACCAGCAGCTACGGCCTCTACGCGTCGTGCGGCCAGTTCGGGTACAGCGACTCCTCCGGTGCCGTCCCGACATGTCGCTGCCTCGACGGGTTCGAGCCTGACGACGGCCAGAATTCCTCGAGAGGATGTCGCAGAATGGCTGAGCTGAAATGCGGGGAGCGGGACCATTTCGTGACCTTGCCTGAGATGAAGGTTCCTGACAAGTTCTTGCAGATCCGGAACAGAAGCTTCGAGCAGTGCGCGGCCGAGTGCAGCCGCAACTGCTCCTGCACGGCTTACGCTTACGCCAACCTGAGCAGCGCCGGCGCCATGGCTGGCCCGTCAAGGTGCTTGATTTGGACAGGGGAGCTTGTCGACACAGGGAAGTTAACCTACTACGGCGAGAACCTGTACCTCCGGCTGGCCGACTCTCCTGGTATGCAAATGATCAAATTTTATGAACTCTTACATGTAATGCTTGACGCAGTAAAATTCTGATGGGAGGGAAACGTTTCGGCAGTCCACAAGAAGAGCAGAGCATTAAAGATCGTACTACCGGTTGTATCATGCCTACTTCTACTCATAAGCACATCCATTGTCTGGTTATGCCAAAACAGAGGTAGAGTAACAAGAACCTTGTTTTTAAGGTGCAGACTGATAGTTTACTAAGAGTTAACATGAGACTACTGATGTCCCAAAAGCAGCAAAATGGCAAAAGAAGGAAATCCGGAAGAAACAGATGCTAGAATATTTGAGCCCTTCCAATGAACTCCGAGGGAAGAATGTCGAGTATCCTTTTGTTAGATTTGAAGAAATTGTCGCTGCAACTGATAATTTCTCCGAATCCAACATGCTTGGAAGAGGGGGTTTTGGCAAAGTTTACAAGGTAGCAACAATAAGTTTAACTTCTTTTTAAAAACTGAAAACAGTAGTTAAAAAACCTACTGAAATGCATTAAAGAATGAGCATGCACATAGATTATTTCCATATGGAAAAAGAAAGAAAACGAAGATGATTTAAATAACATGTAAGAAACCTACTGCGATGCATTAAAGAATTTAACGTTGACAAGTGGAGTATGGTAACTTCTGAAAAAAATTACAATACAGAAAAAAAAAATGATGCAATAATGCAGGGAGTGTTGGAAGGTGGCAAGGAAGTTGCAGTCAAAAGGCTTAGTAAAGGTTCAAATCAAGGTATTGATGAGTTCAGAAACGAAGTAGTTGTAATTTTCAAATTGCAACACAGAAATTTGGTAAGACTTCTTGGATGCTGTGTTCACGAAGATGAGAAGTTACTGATCTATGAATACATGCCTAACAAAAGCTTGGATGCCATTCTTTTTGGTATGTTCTGACTTCTTATCACATATTGCAAAAGATTACTGCACTGACTGAAAGGATATTCATGATGACTATGACTAACAATACGCTTTGTTTCATATTTGATCATGCTGGAAGATGATACGAGAAAATATGTCCTTGATTGGCCAACACGGCTCAAAATAATTAAAGGTGTATCGAGAGGGCTTCTTTATCTCCACCATGATTCAAGGCTAACAATAATTCACAGAGATCTCAAAGCAAGCAACATCCTGTTGGATGCAGAAATGAGTCCTAAAATATCAGATTTTGGTATGGCAAGGATCTTTGGAGGGAACCAGGAACATGCAAACACTACTAGGGTTGTTGGGACATAGTAAGTAATGCATGCAGCAATGGTTCAATACAATATTTATATGGTTTAGTTTAATTAAACTGTTCATACTTTCTGTTGAAACGATTTAAACAGTGGTTACATGTCTCCTGAATATGTGACGAGTGGCGCCTTTTCTACCAAATCAGACACCTATAGCTTTGGTGTTCTTCTCTTGGAGATTGTAAGTGGCTTGAAGACCAGCTCACCACAACTCAAAATTATCTTCCCAAACCTTATAGCCTATGTAAGTATTGTGAAATACTGAAATTTCAAATATATATGCAGCACTGTAGCAATTTGATTGGAATACTTGATTCTGTTGGGTCAGGCATGGAGAATATGGGAAGATGGAAATATAAGGGAACTGGTGGACTCATCAGTTGTCGATAGCTGTCCAATCCATGAAGCTTTACGGTGTATACATGTAGGACTCTTGTGTGTTCAAGACAATCCGAATGTCAGGCCACTCATGTCAACAGTTGTTTTTATGTTAGAGAATGAAAGCACGTTGATTCCAGCACCAAAGCAACCTATATATTTTGCGTCAAGGAACAATGAAAATGGAGCTGAAAGTGAAAAAACGAACAATTCTTTGAATACCATGAGTATCACAACACCGGAGGGGCGCTAGATGTTAGCATCAACTTTTATCTGGCTTGCTTTATTGGTTTGTGAATTTCAGCAATGGTAATTGTAAATCTATATAGGACATAATACTGAAATAGAGTTGATTGTGTAAGAAAAAAAAAACTGTGGATGATACATTAGCAACTGAGATTTATATGGAAAAATGAATAATTCCTAACAAAGTATTGATATTCCACATGTGGCATTGTGGTTGCGGTTGCTTTTATCTTGATTGCTGACGTGCCTAAAAGAACAAGGCTTTCCCATCTTTTTGATGTTTTTAACTCCATCTTTTTTAGTTTGCACCTAATTGGCTTATTTACAACTACATTCCAAAAATGAACTATTATTTATCCTGAGATTACTCTGAGTCAGCATACTCTTTTTCTCAAGAAGATAAATACACCTGCATATACTTTGTCAGGATTGGCACGATGTGTGTCTTGTTTGGTTGAGCCAGGTCAGAAGTTCAGAGTAGTTTTCAGCAGGCCTCACTGATTTTGAAGGAAAATAGTTGCGCGTTCCACGTATTACCTGCCAGCGTACATCGCCATCGATCCAAACTAGTTGCAGGGTCAACATTTCCTCTTCGTTCAACATTTCCTGATTTCCTCGCGGCTCTCCGCCCCACGAACGCCTACAAGTCCACATTTTGCGTAAGCGCAAGAAACAGACATCCATGGTATAGTCAGCCTCCCAGGGGATGCGGAGAACTGGTAGATCTTTCAACCAATCGAACAAGCAGGTAAAGGGAGCAAAAATTCCTTCTTTTAAGCTTTAACCACCAGCAGCGATCGGAGCTAAGAAGCTCTATATGAATACTCACTAAAGAGTGTGGCGGTCGCCGGCCAGAGAGATCGATCTGACGAACCGCCGCCGTCCCCGACCTGAGGCGACGAAGCACCGGTGCGAGCGCAAGCAGCTTAGCTCCATGCGGTGGGACGCGGCACGCGGCCCGGCGAGGTGGGCGGCGAGGGGAAGCCGGCGGGGGAGCAAGAGCAACCGAGCCCAGGCGTCCGAGAGAGGAGGTAGCGACTCGAGTTGGGCTCGCGCAACTAGATATGGGCTGAGAGGTTCATAAACTTCCAGCCCATGTTCGTTCTGTAGCCTGGGTTACGGAAGAGAAACGAGGAAGCCCAAGTCGAGGCCGTTGCTACATCCAAAAAAAAAAAGTCGAGGCCGTTGCTGTGAAAATTTTTACTGTTTGCCCATAAAAAATTCCACAGATAAAAAAATGGCCAAGCTTTACGCGCAATTTGAAAAATACTCCTAGGCGCTCCAGGCGAGGGCGGCATAAAATACCTAGGCGCTTCGGCGGACAGCACCAAGGGGTAGGCGCCCCTGCCCAGGACGCTAAGGGGCACGACGCCCCTGCCCAGGGCGCCAAGGGGCAGGGCGCCCCCGGCGAGCTGCCACCCCTGTACGCCTGAAGTCAAGGAGATCAAGTTTAGTTCGTTTTAATTGCATGCAACCATTTATCAGCACTAATACATACATGTAGCACAGGGGATTGGGCATGGGATATATTAATTAATTCCAGGATTCCACATCAATATATATATATATTATATTAATTTATATCTTTCTTCTTTCTTTCTTCTCTACTTTCTCTTATCTAAGAGCAAACACTGCCGTTGTCAATGTTGGCTAGACCATCGCCGACCCTTGTGTGCTGCTATCGCATTGCTTGGACGCGCAACCACCTCTGTGCCACTCGTGCTTGTGCACGCTACCACCGTTGCCACCGCTCATGCTCGTTCTCGTGCATGTTGTTGTCGCTGTGCTTCGTCATCGCCGCCACTCATGCTCGTGCATGTTATTCCCAAACGCCATTTAAATATCTAGTTTCATAAGCAGCGAAAAAGGTGCCTTCGCTGCTTATGAAACGTCTGGTTAGATCGAGCGTTTTCCCTGCTTATGAAGCTGGATATTCAAAGGGTGTTTGACTTGGTGAGTTGAGAATACCTCCTATAGGTCTTACAGGCTTTCGGGTTTGGGCAGCACTGGCGAGACTGGTTGGCCATTCTTTTAGGGAACGCCACCTCCTAGGTCTTGATTAACAACTTGCCTGGAAAGGCCTTCGCGCACCGTCGGGGCCTTAGGCAGGGTGACCCTCTTTCCCTGATGTTGTTCATTCTAGCCATGGAGCCGTTGGCTCGCCTTCTACTTACGGCAGAGGATAGAGGAGTGTTTCAGCCCATTCCACATAATCTGGCAAGATTGCGGGTTTCGCTGTATGCGTATGATGTCATGGTGCTGATCAGGGCGGAGGCATTGGAAGTGCAGGCCCTCAGTCAGATCTTTACTGCCTTCCAAGGAGCAACTGGTCTTGAGGTCTTCCCAATTAGGTGTGATTAGCAAACCGGGATTTGGTTGCATAATGAAATCCCAGCACAAATAAAAAATTTCCCTTATAGTTACCTTGGTCTGCCACTGAAGCCCACAAAAATCAAGAAGCAAGAAGAAATGAATCTCATTGAAAAGGTCAGGCGTAGGCTGGCGACTTGGAAGGCCAAGCTCCTCTCCAAGGAAGGTCGTCTAGTCCTCGTCAACTCCGTGCACACTTCAATGACTGTTTATCACATCGTGGTCTTCGAGCTGAATGGGTGGGCAATTAGGAAGATCGATAAAATTAGGCTAGCTTTCCTCTGGACAGGGGAAGAAGATTGCCATGGCGAAAAATGTCTGGTTAACTGGGCATCGGCGTGCAGGCCAAAGGAGTTGGGGGGTGTTGGCGTAAAGGATATCGGCCGTTTTGGTCGGGCTTTGCATCTTCGTTGCCTTTGGCATGATTGGGACTTCCCGCCAAAACCTTGGGCCGGGACTACACCTCCATTCTCAACAATGGATATCATGCTTTTTCAAGCGACGACGGAGTTTACTTTGGGGATGGATCCAGGGCCTCCTTCAGAATTGTACTCAGCCAGATCTGCATATTTTTTACAGTTCATCGGTTCTTCACAAGATCATGACTTCGCTCGCATATGGATAGCTGCAAAGGAAGTGTCGTTTCTTTTTCTGGGTGTTGATCCGTGAGAGGTTGTACACTGCTGATCGCCTAGCCGCTTGAGGGTGGCTGTGTAACACTTTATGCTTTCTTTGTGGTGAAGGGGAAGAAACTCATAAGCATCTATTTTGGAAGTGTACCTTTGTTAGACAAATCTGGCATGGAATTGCGCCTTTACTTTGCTTCACAAAGGTAGATAGTCCTACAGTTGTTTCGGTAGGTCATTGGTGGGATGAGCTAACAGGGAGCAAGGTCGTCAGGCACACTGAAGATGGCATCATCATTGCCATATGCTGGAACATATGGAAGGAACGGAACGCCAGGATTTTCCGGTGTGAGGATTGCTGGCCAGATGATGTCTTGGAAAAGATTAGGGGTGACCTATTGGTAGCCTAGTTGGCGTTACCGATGGCCTAGTCGAGTGTTGAGTTGCATTTGCCTCGTGTTGTCAAAACTCTTCTTTGTATTTGCTTCTCCTTTTGAATGAATTTGGCAGCTCGCCTTTTCTTAAAAAAAAATGCTATTGCCCTCTTCCTACTCCAAAGGAACCTGTATATTATGAAACGGAAGATCCAAGGGGAAGCACAGGGAGATCTCTGAATAACATGAGTATCACTGCATTACAGGGGCATTAGATGTCTAATTTCATGGTTCTGTATTTTATGAACTTCTCTAATGTGTACCTTTGAACAATTGCATTAGCAATTCATGATGTAGACACTTCTATTGAATACATTGTAATCCACATGCGGGTTTTTTTTTAAAAAAAAAAGCTCTCCAAATTTGTAGACCTCACTAGTTTGTGCAATTGTTTTCACCTAAGGCTGCTTGATATCTTGATCACTACCAAGTGGATGTTTCCCTGCCTGGATTTTCTGCTTCTGGAAATCCTCTATCAATCAGTAGGTCAGAATTGGTGGTTCGTTAACATGACTTGTAGAAATCACTTATATTCTTTGGATTGGCAGGCAATACATACTATGAAGTACGAAGCACTCTCGGGCATTACCTTTTATTATATCTTGGGTTGTTACTTGCTACTGGGAAATAAGTTAAGTGTACAGGGCTGGGTCTGATCTTTTCTCAAATGGGGTGTCCCAAACTTTTATGTACAGAAACTGTTGGAAGCACAGGTTTGACTTCCAGCCTAAATGACAAAGGTCAGAAAAGTGTGGCTTCTGCGAATCTCTCAGTATCAAGAAGTTAGAAAGGCTCTTTCAAGTGACCTTGACCTGTAAAGCAGGATCCATCGCCCCTGTTTTCCAAAGATCGCATTTCAACAATCAACATTTTAGCCTAACTCAACTAAAGCTCCTATCCAAAGCTTCACATATTTTTTTCTCTACTTCTTGGTTCATTCATAAAGCACATTTTCCGCTCGGGATCAGAAAATAGTGGTTCCATACTATTAACAGGGTCGCTATGGATTGCTGAATTTGCAGACGTATAATCCAGCTAGCAGGTGTCTTCATCCTCTCCGATGTTATGGTCTTGTACACCTTCCAGGCAGTTTCAGGAGCTAGGGGCTGAAGATCGAGCTAACCGTACAATGCAGAGATTTTACCCGCAATCATATAACTGCATTGGTAAATGATGTGGTGCTCCATTTTGATCGGCTGGTGATTTGTAAAGGCCTTGAATTCTTTTCTGAAGACTTGTCTTCTAGATATCCATGGTGCATTGGTGCTGCCCAAGAAGCAGGAAAAAGGTTTGCTAATCAATGTCGTCGAACTATTCTTTATTAGTTTGTCATATTTGGTTTACCATTTCACTAACGAGGAATGTGTTGAACTGGTAGGTGGTGGCTTTCGGAGAAGTGAGAGCAGCTTCAAATTTTATGACGGATACAAGAGTTTCATTTTTTTTTGTTCAAAGAGTTCATGGCTAGAAGTTCATATTTTTATATGCATATGCCGTAGAAATGTATGGATTGGAGGAATAAGCTATAAAATAAGTACTCTGAAACCTCCCTTGAGCACCTTCTTGTATTGAATTTCTTTCCATGTATCATTAGCATTAAGTTTTGACTGTATGCCAACCATGCACCTCGGTAAAAAACCATATGCGTGAATACGCAGACGAGCTGAGCTCAAATCCGAGCTTTTCTGAGCCTAGCCCGAACTTTAAGTTAAAAGTTCCAATCTTAGCACTTGCTATAGTCAGCATGACACTCGGACAACCTATAAACAACATGGGTCTTCCCTGTAGCATGGGCCTACTCATCGTTTCACTTTCTTAATTCCCACCTCATCTATTTGCAGTTCACATTTTTGTTTCCAAATCTCATAAACACCCGAACTGTAGGAAGCCTGTGCGTATACGTCGAGTCGAGTGGCTAACGTAGCAGGGAGGCGCCAGGTGGCCGGTGGTCAGCAACAACCACGAACGTAGTGGGATGATCGACCAATCGTGATGATACTTCAAAAGTCTAGAGAGGAAATGGAAAGAAGTAGTTTAAAATGAAGATAATTTGGTTGGAAACAATTTTTTAAATTATTGTAGCTGTCATCTAGGACTGTAGGTATCTAGCTGCAAGCCTGCAAAACTATTTGGAAAAAAATTTAGTTATTTGGTTATTTTGTTTGTAAATTTGTGCTGTAAAATATAGGTGTCCTAGACTCAATTAGTATTTTGTTGTTTTCTTTTACATCTTTCATACTTTATGATGTTTCTTATTATTTTTAGCATCATATATATTTATTAGTGTATGTATTTGTTTTGATCTTGCATAATACTACATAATCTATACTATTAAGTTACTGTTTTTAAATTCATACTATAGACATGCACATCACCATGCCATAATTTTATTTCGACCTTCACTACCGGGTGTGTGGGATGTTGGGACCAGGCCTTGTGTTTTTCATCTTAAATTAAATTAAATTAAATAAAAATTTGATTTTTTGCATACATCAAATGATGTAATATTTTGTAGTCATTTCTTTAGGGTTTTAGATAGTTCTTATTAGAGTTCGTAAAATAAATTTTCATAATATTTTAAATTTTTTAATAAATCTTTCGAATAGGTCAAAAAATTGCTACAGTAAAACTTAACTCAACTTTAATCTGAAACAAACAAGGCATAGATGTTGCATTGAACCATCCATAGATGGCGCTTAATGTACACCAACATATATGGCCTCCATATTATAGCAACATTATCTGCATAATTAAAAAGTTAATTGATTTTACTATGTGTTAGGCTAAAAGCAACAAGTTTTGTCAACATTGGTCCATGAGTCTAGAAGTTTAACTGTTAAATGTTCTCTATATATGGCCTCTAATTATTCCTTACTGAGCCTATCCCTTCCCCTGGAACTGACAGTTTAATCGGTTGAACCAATTGATGATCAACCTGGTTTTAAAGACTATGGGTCTTTATGGTACAAAACTCCCATTTAATTTGTATTTTTATATAAAAATTTAAGACTAAGATGATATTAATATTGACTCAAATTAATTCTACTATAACGGGTTTTGGACACCGATAGCCCAACACGGCCCTAATAGCAACTTGGATCAATAATTACTACTATTACAATTTCTTTGTAAAACCAAATGAATTGTAATATTTTTGAACTATATAGCCTCTGGTGTTGAATTACCTTTGGCCTTTGGTTTTAGCCTAATGTGTGATTAAAATAGTTTAAAAGCACAGAATTATGAAAGTATTTATTTTAACATATATAAAAATTGTCTATTTATGGTTAGTCTAAACATATACATAGAACATTATCGATTGAATTTTTCAAAAATTAACGGGACAAAATCAAAAGCGCCATTTAAAGGAACGAAGAGGAAATATTTGAGCTCCGTTTCGTGAAAGAGTTCATCTTATACTTCGATTGGGACTGGAAAACATTTATCAGAAATTTTGGTAGCAGCTTTATTTTAGAGATCAGAACCGCAGTGTATGCAAATTATAATTTGCATTCGTTCATGTGTCCACATATATAATAAGGAAAAGGTGGAACGCAACAGTAGAATATGCCATTGCAAAAGTTACGCATTGGCTTACATAAAAAAAAGGAATAATTTAACCTGAAAGATTCTAGCAATATGTAAGTGAAAGAAATACCTGCACAAATTCCTGAAACTAGCCTGGCCTACTTAATAGGAAACATGCGGATAGATTCAAAAGAGAAGCAAGCTATTAAAAGTGATGAATGCTAGCTGATTAATCAAGGAGATGCCACTTTTATTTGGTACAATCAATAGAAAAACCTGCTACACACTTTGATCCATCACTAAATTAAACCATTAATTCTTTAACAAATTCTTCCATAACTACTCAATGATGAAACCTAACAACCAATCATAAGAACCTGATCTGATGATCGGTACAGAGTTTCTGTCCTCTCAACTAGATGATCATTTATTTCTCTGATGAACCTGAAGAATGAATCCAAGTCTTCAAGCACTCATTCCAAAGGTTCATCTAGCTAGCTCAGTGCTACACTCACCTCTACTGCAGCTCAGTACTAGTGTATTACTAGTTATGAGTTACGATCATATAATGCTAGATAAGATCAAGAAACATCAGGTCGATCTGCTCTAGCTAGCTACTCGTTGACGCTTCTGGATTTCTGATAGTACTTCAGTCTTGTTCTACCTAAAGTTGGCACCAAACGGAGTCCAGAAGTCGACGGGCACCTCGCTGGCCACGGCGAACGTGCTCGATATCGGGACAAGGCACAGCCCTCGATCCTTGAGTGATAGCTCGCCGTCGACCTTGGACTTCTCAGGACTTGAGCTCTGAAATGAACCATGCACAGATGCATGTAAAGCGATGAGCACACTTGAACAGAGCCGAAACATCATGTACCATGATACATCACGATGAAAAGGAGAGCAAGCATGCAGCATCGACACTGACTATACCTTCAAGTGTGCAGGCACTTGATGGTGGCCGTTCTTCAAGTATGGAGCACTGAGAGCCTGCAGAAGCAAACACAGCATCACAATGTTCAGCCTCTGAATCTGAGCTGGTCTTCTGAAATTCTGATGATTCGTGTGAAGAAACTTGCGATGGAGTTCGTGCTTCAGATGGTATAATTAAAGGTGGGGAATCATGGTACTTGCACACACTTACACCAACTTGGTCGTGGAGGAACTTGATGTACTCGATGGTCTCATGGAGCACCGATGCAGTATCCGTCTGCATGCGCGCATACCGAGAAATAAGATTGTGTTGTGTATATGTGGGTTAGATCTCAAAAGGGAAGATAAAAGGAAGAACTCTTTTGCAGAGAGAAGAGACGTTGATATATATAGTTCCAAGCACTAGTTTGTAAGATAGTGCACATTAGTCATCAAAAGCTAGCCTCCCCCTCACCTTTCCAAAAGGAGAGACCAGTTGTTGGAGTGCTGTGATCCTGTCCCCTAGCTTCTCCTTCCTAACCTGAATTATATTGCACATATGCACAACTTTCAGACGGATTGATCGATATGCATCTGGTTTTCATCTAAACAGCATCAAATCATGAATATATCTAGATCATCGAACAAATAGAGAACAGTGTATATTGTATAATATAGATAGCTAGGCATGTGGCGCATCAGTCATCACGCATATGCATGTCTACCTTGAAGGTTGGCAATGGCGACGGAGTCTCTAGCCTCGGTTTCTTGAACGCCGTCTCGCCGTTCGCCTTCTTTGTGATGACTGAAGTAGAATCCCCTACCCCTTCCAACGCAGTCTATACATGTATATAGATGACAAACGTCACTCACAACTAGCTAGCCACATATACATATGTTACATATTACCATATGTATTATCCAATGCATATGTATGCTTCCGTGAAGTATATATTTGCATCTAGCGACTAGCAAGTGCCTACCTTTAATGCAAGGCTCGCCGCACGCGGCGCCGGAGACGGCTTCGCAGCTCGTACGCTAGCTTGCTCAGGCATCGGCGGCGCCGCCGCCGCCATGCCAAACCCGGCAGAAGGGTTCCAAAACGGTGCGTCGTTGGTGAACTGGAGTGGCTCCCTGGCCCCCGCGGAGGAGCTGAGCCTCGCAGCCGGTGAGCTGTGGCCGATTTGCTGGTACTGATGCTGCTGAAATCCCGGCAAAGCCTGCTTCGCCGCCAGCTCCATGAGGCTTCGAAGCGGAGACGACTGGAACCCGTACGGTGACGACAGGAGCAGCTCGGCTCCGATCTCGAGGCTGGGCAGCAGCTGGTGGTGATCCTGCTCGTGGTGGCCGTGCTGCAGCGCTAGGTTATTCGATGAAGGGTTCATCAAGCTTGATGCGTTGATGCTGCCATGGTCTGTTCTTGAGCTCATGTCATGGTGGCCGTCTTGCAGAAACCCATGCAAACTAGAACCGGTGTTCCTGCAAGAACACATCCATGCACATGGATAGATGTCAGCGTCATGTGAGTGATACTGATCTAGAGATGTCATCATATGATAGTATAACCCATGAGTCGTTCATGCCTTCATGGCGGCATGGCGCTAATACAGCCAAGAGGAGAATGGAAGCTCACATGAAAGGCTGGCTCCAATCGGAGTAACCGGCGAGCCCCAGCTGCGGCACAGCGGCGACGCCGGCCGGATCGGGGATGCTGGTTGGCTCTTGGAAGGTAATCGAGCTGTTATTCCCGGGCGACCCCGAGGAGGCCGTGGTGGTGCTCTTCGACTTGCCGCCGCCGTCGGCCGCCATGTCGTAGCTGGCAGCCAGCGCGGACGACCAGGCGCCGTACGTCCCGGCGAGCTCCGTCGAGCACGTCGCCGCGGGCACCGTCGCGTTCCACCAGCTGACGCCACGAGAGGCGCCGCCGCCGCCGCCGCTGTACATGGCCGGGGCAGCGTGCATCATCTGATGGTCTCCCATGCCAATCGATCTAGCTACGATCTATATCTATGCAATCTTGGCTGATTAATTTCTAAGTGGTTGGTGTGCGAGAGGGGAGGATCGAGAGAGAGTGGAGAGTGCGCGTTGCTCGCTTGTTGGGGTGGGCAAGCAGATAGATGCAGGAGCCGGACAGGAGGAAGGGGAAAGCGCGAGATAGGATAGCTAGCTAGCTGATGAGTGATGAGTAGCTGATGAAGCCGAGTGGCGAGTGGTAGTGGAAGACATGGGGAAGCGTGGTTTGCTAGTACTACTATATATAAACCGTTTTGCAAATGAGGGAGAGGAGAATTTTGGGTTTCTGACCGGATCGAGCTAGGGCTGAGGCTAACCCAGCCGGCCGGGTCGTTGCTGGTCTTCCGGCATTGCGTCAGGTAATTCCGGTGCAACTGATCATGATCCATCGGTTGCTCAACAACCCAGCTCAGCTCAGTGAGTATACTACTAGCAGTCCACTGTCCACTGCATATATACAGTGCTGCTGCATAGATTAGTCAGTAGACTACTGCATGTATATGCCGCTAGCTCTTTCTGCCTCTGCATTAGTTCATCTCAATGAGTGTGTATTCATGCAGCATCGATCTCTTCATGCCCAAAATGGCAAGGTCTCTTGTCTACTATATAACCTACCGTAGGGTTTTAGGGTTTTCGTGTGCATGCCTTGCGTATATAGTTTCATGTCGGTGTAGAAGTAAAAAAAAAAAAATTGCGCTAAGTAAATTTTGTGGGCTTTTGCTGCACGCTAGGATGAATACATGTCGTCCAACTTATATATATGATGGTATAGACCAACTTGACTCAATTTTTAAAAATAACTTATAACCGCTGCACCAATTAGAGATACATATGGTCAAATTTAGCGCAATATAAAACCCGCCATGGCATAAATACTTAAGTAGAATACACCAGTCTTATTATAGGATCTTCCAATGCACCACCTACCGTTGTGTGATGTAAAGACACTCTAAATGGGAACTCCCATGGGATAGGTGGTAGGTTGTTTGGTTGTAAAGCCCAATACTCGGATTCAAAATTTTACTGAGAATAAAAAATCAGATCTGTCTTTAGGTTTGTAGTTGTGCTACCAAATCGCCGGACTTGTTTTGATGAAATACGAGCTGTAACATTATATTTCCATTAAAAAAAAGGTTAGCATGTCGATGTGCATGCATGCTCTTTGCAATTAAAAGACGATAAGAAAAGGTCTTTGTTCCGAACAGGTGGCATTTATCGGTGTATAGCACAAATCTCTGGAAATATGATCCTCCAATTTATTCTTTTCTGATATTCTTATCTTAAGCGCTAGGAATTTTGAGATTCCTCCATTTAATATTGGATGCTAATTTTACGATTTCAATAATTGGTTTATGCCGCCAGCCATGTTTCTCACAATATTATAATCAGGACCGAATCAGGAGATATAACTATATTATGTGTTTTACAGAAGAAACAAAAATTAAGGAATAGAAGGCTAGCGAATAAATTCCAGTAATCAATCAAACGCATTGACCTCCGAAAGGAAGTCTCGTGATAGCAACATCAGCGAATAACTAATTAAATTAAACCAACGAGAGGGAATGTTTGATGATGTCATCACCTAACCATTAAGGCTAATGAAACTAGACTGCTAGCAAGCTAGTAGCAGAACTGTTGCACCTAATTCTTTGTACCAAGAAGTCTAGTTTGTGTGGGCCATAGTCGTCTCCAATTGATCTAATCTAACTCTTGGTTGGAACTACTTTCTCACTGGTAATTATTTCTAATCTTTCCATCCGCATTATTTTATTTCTAGGTATTTCCGACCACTATAAGAGTAGTATTTTTTTATATACCGCGATCCGGTATCCCTGACTTCCAATAGTATTTCTATATGCAACATGCCTTGTTTTTTTAAACATAGGATAGAAGAACTGCCATCTATTGGTTAAAAGAGAAGAAGTTTACGTGTTGCGGGGACGTCCCTCCCCCGGGCACAAAGATGTTAATGACTGATTACAAAATACGCTCCTACAGCCGTCCCTTTATGTATGCAACATGCCTTGTAATCATTGTACGTAGTATGATGTAAATTTATTTTTATAACTAAATCATCTATACTTACTGATATAAAAATGGCCAGCTTTATTAATTAGGAAAACGTGCCAACTTAGTCCCTGAACTATTGCGGTTGAGCCAAAATGCCCCTAGGGTCAAAAACCACTCTAGATTGGTCCCTGTAGCTAGTTTTGTAAAAGTGCCAATATAGTCCTTTGATAGGTCAAAACCGCTTTTACAATGGTTTTGGCTGGTGTGGAGGCCAGCTGAGCTGGTTTTGCACACGTGGATACCCCATCAACGCCACATCAACGCTGGTCTCACATATTATCTCTCCACCTCATCTCTACTCTCTCTCTCTCTCTCTCTCTCTCTCTCGCCCGGGCTGTTGGTGCCATGCCCCCGTCCTGCCACCCCGGCCTCTGCCCCATGCTCTCCGTCACGCTTCCTCCTCCAAGGCGCAGTAGTGGTAGCGCCCATTCCCTCCTCTCCAAACTCAGAGACAAGGCATGGCCGACCCAATCTCCTCCCTCATCGGAGCTCGGAGACACGGCACAGTCGCCCCAATCTCCTCCAAGGTGCAGAGGGGTGCGACGCTCGCCGGCGCCGTCGTTGGAGAAGAGGAGCGGGGTGCCGTCGTGCTGGCCGGTTGGAGGAGAAGCACAGGAGAAGGGGCGATGCCGATGCGCCGCTGCCACGAGCTCCTCGCCGGTGCCGCTCCGATCTACTCCCGCCCCTACCATCCCCGTCTTCCGCCGCCTGCCGTGCTCTCCTCATTTGCCGCCGCCAGCCATGTGTCCCTAACGAGGTCTTGCCGCCATCCCCCATACCCGGCGAGGTGTCCTGGGCGTTGGAGTCAAAGAGGAGAAGGGCGCGGCGAGCTCCTCCCCGCCCCGTCGCCAGCGAGCTCCTCTTGATTGGGATGGTGGCGACTGATGGGGACAACAACAGTAGCTGAGAAAGAGGATGGGGACGCCGGCGGTGGCTGCGGGTGGGGACTAGACCTGTTCATGGGCGGCCCGGCCCGGCGAGCCTGGCCCGACCCGGCCCGACTGGTGCATCGGGCTGAGCTCGGGCCCGAAACCAAAGCCCAGAGCGTCGGGCCGGGTCGGACTCGGGCTTGGTCCCGCGGGACCGGGCTTTTCCAAGCCCGGCCCGGCAAATGATCAGGCCTAGTGGGGACGATGGCGGTGGTGGCAGCGGATGGGGGCTGCATGGGCTGGAGAGGAGGCGGCGGTGGCGGCGGTTCCGGCTCCTCAGTGGGGGTGAGAGAGAGAAAGGGGAGGGAGGGAGTGGCTCGGTGGAGAGAGAAAGGGGAGAGGAGGATAATATGAGGTGGCATCCACATGTGCAAAATAAGCCTCGTTGGCATCCACGTCACGAAAACCACCCTCAAAACCACTTTTGACCGGTCCAAGGACTATATTGGCACTTTTACAATACTATAGGGACTGGTCTGGAGTGGTATTGGACCATAAGGACTAATTTGGCTCAACTGCGAAAGTTCAGGGACTAAGTTGGCACTTTTTCCTATTAATTAAGACGCTCAAACTTGATCATCTCCCCCTTTTAGTAATTGCTTGATCTAATCAAACTCTTGGTTGGAACTACTTTCTCACTGGTAATTATTTCTAATCTTCCCATCAGCATTATTTTATTTCTAGGTATTTCCGACTACTATAAGATAGTATTTTTATTACGATCCATATCCCCTGACTGCTAATAGTATTTATATATGCAACGTGCCTTTTTTTTAAAATATAGAGCAGGAGAACTGCCATCTATTGATTAAAAGATAAGAAGTTTACATATTGGGGGATGCTCCTCCCCCTGGGCATAAAGATGTTAATGACTGATTATAAAATACGTTCCTGCAGCCGTCCCTTTGTATATGCAACATGCCTTGTCGATCATTGTATGTAGTATGATGTAAATTTTTTTTTAGCTAAATCATCTATACTTACTAATATAAAATGGCCAGCTTTATTAATTAAGACGCTCAAACTTGATCATCTCCCCCTTTTAGTAATTGCTTGCACCGATCTAATCCTCTGCATTCCATTGTATCGGCAGTTATCCTTTACCATTAACCACGTCATTAACTCTCTATTTCTCTCGTTAATCAATTTCTCCCTCATCATTTAGTAGTCGGCCATCTCTCACTCTTGCTAGATTTGTTTCATGTGTATAATGAATTTGTAATTTGCAATCCCATTAAATGACAATTTAATCCCAAATTTATTGGGTCTTTTCTTTATATATTGCCTTGATTCTGTAATAAAGGCCATAATCCTTTTCCATAATCTCCCGCCACACCAATCTTACCTTCTTTTTTTTCCTGCTTTTGTGTAGTACTCGGTACTCCCTCTCTCTTCCATTTAGAAACCTCCCCAAATTTTCTTGTAACGGCATTAAAGACCATTGAGTCCCAATTTGATCATGAACATTTTCCCTGTTGCCTTATTGCCGCCATCAACGTCTAATTATTTCCCTATTATTCTCTCTTTTTGAACTCCCTGCTCACCCCCTACCTCACTTTGCGGTTCTATGGAATTCTTCGAGGGTGAGTTTTCTCGAACCCTCTCCTTCAAAAACATTGTTCATCCTAGAGTTTCTAAGACTCTTAAAGGCCTCCCTTAAGGGGTCATAAATTTTTCATACTATAATTTTTTTACGACTAGAAAAGTAGGCTTTACTCTCGGCACATCTCTACCTCTGATTCACAAATCAGTAGTAACGAGGCATCACTGCCGATTTGAGCCACGAACCGATAGTGATACTGATTTGATCTGCGAACCGGTAGTGATAATGAGACATTACTATCAATTTTGAGTCACGAATCGATAATGATGCCTCGACGCACTATCACTACCGATTTGAGAAACGAATCGATAGTCATGCCTTGTGGAAAGAAAAGGTTAAAAGGAGTGCATATCATATCGATCTATATCACTATGCGACGGTGTGTGAATTGGCTAGAAGCTGGGTGAGGATGGAGTTACAAAGTTCTGGTTTTAAGTCTTGATTTTCCTAATATATTATTTTTAAACATTTGTACGTAGAACCATCACTTCTAGTTACACAAAATGGTAGTAATACTCTCAGGTAGCACTCTCAGTTAAGTACTACCGATTTAACTGGCGGTGATGGCCCGTTCCAAACCGGTTTAAAATCGATAGTGATGCCTCGTTCTTCTGTAGCGTTATTGTAGCCGAAAAGAACAGCATTGGCATTTTATACGAGTAATTAATCTTTTTTCCTTAAGAATTTTTTATATAAAAAACTGATCCTGTACTCGATTTTCGAAATTCTCAAGCACATCAGTTTCGTTTGAAAAGTTGATGTGATAGAAGAACTGCTCGCATCGATCGCGTTAGGCGTCCCCATGATTTGTCTTGGATCGTTCTATATGATTCTCGCGTTCCTTTTTGGATTTTCTCCGTGTACTATATTATTCCCTTCAGAACTCAGGCGGCCAGCCGATGCATGCTGCACAAATCTTCGTATTTATAAATTCTCCTCGTCGCAATTCGCAAATACTTCCAATTAGTCAAGATGCTAGCTAGCTAGCTAGAACAGTGCAGTGTGACTAAAACGGTACAGCTAGCTGCATGCATTCCAAGCATGTACTGTATGATCAGCACGACTTTTCCTAATTCTGGTCTGTAATCCGTCGTATTCATCGGCAGCACTAAGATTCGAACCAAAAAAACCTAGTTCACATGGAATTGTTTTGCAAGTTAATTGGTGAATTATCACTGATATGATCTTTATGCTATTAGAAAGAGCCTTCTCATTGATTCATGGTATTCGATATGATAATGGAGGATACTGGCTATCGGACACTGATAGTTTTTCAAAAAAATGGATGTGTGTTTCGATAGTTCACTTTGTTTTTTTTACCGTTTATTTTCACTTGGAACATGCACAAACACTAGCAGAACATGGACAATGTATTATTCAAACGTGCATATTAAACTACTGGAGCGAATCAAATAAATAGAACAATAGAGATAGAAAAAAGTGTGTCATACGGATAGAACATGCGCAATGAAATTAATGAAACAAGTAAAATTTACTGTTGCAACATGCTTTTTTTGAACTACTGCAAACAAATGAAAAGAATTAAGCTAAAGAAACAAAATAAGTGTGCTATACGAATGAAATAGACACATTAAACTAATTGAAAAGGTAAAAATATATTGCTTTAATACACACTTTAAACTACTGGAACAAATCCCCTTCAACGACGATGATAGACTGGTTTAAAGCGTGCTTGTGCTGATGGGTCGGGCCGAAGCGTCCCATCTCTAGCAATTCTGATTATTCAATAAAATTGACCGCTATACAATCTGATAAACAAATTCACCTCATTTGAAAATATACACAAAAGGATGTGATCGTGGCTGGAAGCCAGGCGCTTTCGGCCTCCGTTCTCCCTCGGACGGCGTAGCGGGATTTCCTCCGGAAGACGGCGGCCGCCGGGCACCGGCCGGCCTAAGCCTGCAACACGGCGAAGACCCCGTTGACGTCATGCTTATGACTGCGGCGACGGCGAGCAGAGGAGAGGGGGAGCCGTCAAAAGCGCGGGCCCCGCGGGGGTCGCACGCGTGCCCGGGAAAAGCCAGCCGCCCACTCACCCCGTCCACACACACACACCAATGGCACGCCCCCATGCGACGCCAAGCCACCACCACTCCTGGGTCTCTGGCCCCTTCCCCTACTCCCTCCACCGCGCACGCACGCACGCACGTAGCAGCATGAGAGAGAAATAAGGGAGAGAAATACACGCACACCCACGCCACACCCTGCGCTCCACTCCATACTCGGAGTCCGAGTCAAAAGGCGCGACAAGGACAGCGTCCGTTCAGCTCAGTAGCTCACCCCTTCTCCCTCTCTCTCTCTCTCTCTCTCTCGTGTTTTGGTTGCGAGTTGCGACAAACCCCGTGTCCCAACGTCGCTGCCACGTATCGACGTTTCGACGAAGCTTTGACCGCCGATCCAAAGCGAAGAAATCATATCATTGGGCTTTGGTAGGTCAACTTTTCGTTTCATTAATTCCATCCGACCCGGCCGATCGATCGACGCATGCAGCAGCTTCATTCAGAAATCAGAGGTGAATTTAAAGTGTGTACATGCTCAGATGATCACTTTCCCCTGCCTCATCAGTGATCCTCGGCCAACCATTTGCAAAAACCTGGGGATCATGACCTCCCCCCATTAATATTCTTCCATCCCCGGTGCGTTTTCGTTGAAGGATTGGTTAATAGCACAAGGTGGGATGGCAGATTAGCCCATTGATGCTTAATAAAGAACAAACAAATCAAGTGTTTCGCACAATTAGATCTCGTATTGATATGAACTCCTTTTCGAACATTATATTTAATGTTACAATTTGGATCCCAATAATCAATGATACATATATCGTTTTCTTTTATACCCTATTAATGTTGGATTTTCTCGTAATTTTAGAATGGGATTGATTTGACATCAGACGACAACTAAGTGTTATTTAACTCTTATTCGATTTTATGTACCATAGGTCGGACATCTTCATGGAACATAAAATATCCAACAGGCGAATTTAAGTATGTGAGAAACTTTAATCATAAGCACAAAAGAATAATATTTATTTATTAGTTGGGTCTATATAAAAAGTTGTACTTTTTTTGTTTGTGTCAGTACTTTAAGTTGTATTAGAAAGATGTGACAAAAAAAGAATTTTTTATGGTAACCATAATCAGTGACGATATTGTGCAAGTGCACAAAGTTGAGCAGCCATGCTATGACTTCTATGGAGTTTCCGTCTCAAGCGGGCTATTGCACAGAAGTTTCTAGTAAGGTGTCCAACAAGCTAAGATGTGGCTTCAATTAGGGTTTGCGAGTCACGGTGTCAATCGTGAGAGAGCTAAAAGAGAAACATTATATGAGAATTTATGCGTTGGATGGGGCTTTAATTTCTAGGCAAAAGGTGGAGGTGAGAGAGAAATAGAAGGAAGCACACATCTCAGAGCACAATCCAACGGATCTCAATGCGTATGGAAGTTCATCTCAGAGCCCAATCAAACGGATCTCAATACGTATGGAAGTTCAGCCGGCCCATTGTGTGTGGTCTAGGTTTTTTTCGTTTGTTCTAACGAATTTATCTCAGCGGTATCCACACGGATCGATAGGCTTTGCACCCGCGAAGTGGATCGAGTCGTACATGGCAAGCCGCCGTGTCGCCCCGTGCCGTGCGCCCCAGGGAACCCGGCCACCACCGCGCGCTCCCCCTTCCCCGCCGGTTCGCGCATGACACGGCGTGCGCGCGTGCATGCGATGCGATGCGATGCGCCGGCGCGCGCACGGGCGCCTCGCTCGCTGCTCGCTAGTGCGCGCGGCGTGGCACGCACACGGGGGCGGGACGGGACGAGACGAGACGACACGAGAGTTTCCGTCTGTAACACGTGCCCCCCGCGCTCGCTCGCGCGCGCGCGCCGTCGGCGACGAGCGATCGAGAGGACACGCTGACCCCCGCGCCCGCGCGCGCATCGGTTTCCGAGGGGTAGGAGACGACGACGACGACGTCGCGTCAGCCAAAGCTTGGCTAGCTCTGGCCCGGGCGGGGCGGCGGGGTCGGCGTGCCGGGGCAGGGCAACGCGCGATCCATGGACTTGCGACTTTTGCGCGGTTAGGCTCCGCGTTGACACGGCACACGGGGGGCTACGCGATGCTACAGCCAACAGGTAGGGATCAGCATCTTTCCATGGGTCTGATCGATAATATAGTTCTTTTTTTTTTAAGCTGTTTCGTGGGTCGTCAACGCGTGGCCTGACTTGTCGACTCCGGGTCTACTCAGTTTCTCCCCGACAGCTGCCGAGATGGGCATAAACTCGTTTTGTTTAATGCTCCATCATTAGTGATTAAGTATGGCTGGTGTGTGCGCCTAACACATGTGGTTAGGACTTAGGAGTGGTCACTTGCGAGGTGATCCCTTTCCAGGCAAAAGGTCAACCATCCAGAGATAGGATTTGAAGCCTGATTGCCATGTGCTTCTTCACGGGATTTGTTCACTTGCTTATATTCTTTTTTTTTTACATAAAGCTGCTCTTCGTTGGGTTTTGTCGTGATGATGATTGGCGAGGCCAGTACTAGTTTTGTTTTTTTACAAGGGCCAGTACTAGTTATATACGAATAGTAGTACCACGACATGCTCATTCGTGCAACAGATAGCGATGAGTGTTAAAATAAATGAAATAGCACGAGTAGACTAAACACTGATCATAGGTAACCGAAACTTGTATGAATGAACACAGCATATATACTGCCCGATTTGATGATGATGACGACGACGACGCAGCTAGTGTGAACGCAGGATCGACTCTCTTTTTAAATAAAGTGTCCTTCCCCTACATGGTCAACACTCCTGGCCCCCAAGCTGCGCATGAAAGCAGTTCAGGTGGGCTCTGACAGAAGCCCAAAGGCCCACAGATTCCCCGATCCTCCCTGACCGTCTGGGCCCACGCATCGTGATCGTGTTAGGTGTACTGGGCCAGATGGGCCTGTCGAGCCAGTGTATATCGTATTCACAGCCTGACTGGTGGATGGGTCAAACCCTTTTTGACATTCAGCTTTATTTCCTTTTCTTCTTCTTCTTTCTTTTTTTCTTACTTGTTTCATTGGGCAATGCTTGCCTCCAAATTCTTGCCTAGCTACTCACCATTCGGGATTCTGATTGCATCGATCAGTTGCTGTGTGCATCATGCCCTCTTCCCTGACGGGAACCTTACGTAGGTACGTACGCGACACAAAGAACGTTGTTTTCAGATCACGTAAGAGCAGCAGGCGAGGGTGAGACTTTCAGGACATTCTCGTCCGAGGTTGCACCGTTCGCCGAGACCAAAGTGTACGCAAAAAGCGGCGGCGGCGCCGCCGGCTCCGGCGAACCACCCGGCCGTGATGGCCGCCGCACCGGCGCCATGCATGCAAACCCGATGATGTCCCTACCCTGATGTGATGCAAATTGCCCTACGCCCTAACGCGCGCCATGAACCATGGTGCGTGTTTCGCAGCTTATTATTGGGCACTAGCAAGTAGCAGCAAAATGAACAGGAGGGACACTCAGCTCGGATACGTGCCACTGTCTCTCGCGAGTTGATTTGCTACGCGACAAAATAGGTAGGTTTCTTCTGTGCATTTTAAAATTTTCGTAGGGCGGTTGTTTGCTATAATCCGTAGCCTTTGGGCGTGAAAATCATTCTTGGAACGATGCGCACCACCTGTTTGATATTATCCACGCATTTGATCAAGTGCAGGTTGACTCATAAGTAAAAGTTGTCCATGTTTGACAACGAAGCATTGCATCAACCATCGTACGTGTCCACCAGTGCAAGATGCTCCAAAGCTAGTGTGCTACTTACACACGAGTAGGTCTGAACTGTAAAACCAAGGGAAGAAGAAGAGACGAGCCGCCAATCTCTCCTTAACCTCGAGTGCCTGGGTCACTGCCATTTTCGGTGACACAAACACAAGTCAGAACTCAGAAGGGCTCGGCTCAAGAGCACGTGAGTTTCACGAGTCAGGAGGTGCATGAATAATCGGGCCGACCAGGCGACCACTCGATCAATTGGATGCCACCAACGACCCATGCAGGGGTGAGTATATGAACTGGCTGCACTTTATGTGAATTATCATAGGTTCAAATAGTCAAAGGGCTGATCATAAGATCAAATGGGAAGTCTTTTCTCCATGAAAAAAAAACGAACAAAGAAAGGAAGAGGAAAGATCATGTGAGATGTCTTGCTTCAGAAGTGACTGTATTTTTGCAAGGAATCCGGGTGCCAGAGGAATCCTTGCTCGAGACACGGCGAGTTGGGCCAGGGCCGTGCCCGCCATGTGCACTACAGCTTTTGAGAATTTGCAAGATCGAAGAGGATTCGATCGATGGAGGGGGAAGGTGCTGCATTGGGTTACCACCGAAAGGCTTGGCAGCGAAACATATGGCTCAATCAGCTCCATTAGCTTCTGTCCCCGCTGGAACAACACTGACACACACCCTGCACAGGAGGGACTCCTTTCCTTGTAAAAGGCCTTGGTCAGGTATCCCGTATACGTGGAGATTTACAATCTCTAAACTTTCGTCCCTGATTTAGTCCTTAAACTCCAAAATTGGAATTATGTGATTCTCGATCTCTCAAAACCAAACACAACCAGTCCTTTGATCAGATAGCGAACAGTTTTACGTATGTGGCAGCAGACGTGGCCGGTTTTGCTTACATGGGCGTTCAATTGGCCGTCACATTGTTGGTTAACGTGTGGCTAAATTCACATGACAATATAGAATTCACATGAAAATAATAGAAATTCAAGATAAAAACAATATAAACAAGAGTCCATTTATGTTAGATTAAAAGAAAGAGTCCATATGAGCCACAATAAAAATATGATGATAGCATAAATGTTGAATAAAAAATAATAGATATAAGAGCATATATATTAATAAGAGGAAGAGTTCGCAACAACAAGAATAAAAAAATATAATTTAGAATAAAAATAAGTGTGCATAGCATATTAAAAAATAGTTCACATCAATAACAATAAAACAACACAATTTCGAAATACTAGAAAAAGTCTATGTGAACTTGAAGAACAAGTCTATGTGAACTACATTGAAATACTAGAAAAATAAAAAAATAAGAAAAAACATAAAAAAAATATATAAATGAGTTCATATTAACTGGAAAACTCAAAAACTAGAAAATGGGTCGATATCTACAACAATAACAAGTATAAACTAAATTTTGTAACAAAATATTATAATAAAGAGTTTACATTAACTATAGCACGAAAATAAGTCCGTATCGACTGAAATAAAATATAAAATATGTGAAATGTCTTGCATTTGTGACTAAGCTAGCCCAGGCCTATGACTAAAAAAATTATTATGTAGAAATATAATATTATGTGAAAAATATTATGTAAAAAGCATTATGTTTCTGAAAATGTAAAAGCCCTGAATTTGTGATTAAGCTAGTCCAGACCTTTCTTCTTGAAAAAGGCCCACCAATGTCCCCTCCCCACCCGACTCATACCCATCCAACTCATAGGCCTGCATTGCATCATGATTTGGGCTTTCATATTATGGCCTGCCAAAGAGCAAACACGATTTAGGCCTCGTCGATAAATCAGAGTATCTGCATCGTCGATATATCATGTTTTTTTAAGGGGGTTCTTTCTTTACTGCTGGTGCCCATAGGCCATAGTAGTTTTAGTTTTGACGTCGTGCCATAGTAGTCGCTCTAACACGAAAATAAGTCTGTATTGACTAAAATAAAATATAAAACATGTGAAATGTCTTGCATTTGTGACTAAGCTAGACCAGGCCTATGGCTAAAAAAATTATTATGTACAAATATAATATGGGACTGACTTATCATCAGACGCATGAGAGTTATTTATCTCTCATTCGATTTTCTAGAGCGTTGATCAAACGTCTTTATAGGACATATAAAAGATCTAACGGTAGAATCTAGCTATGTGACAATTGACTGAGACTTATTGAAAAATCAGTCGTCTGAGAAGCAGCAAAACCGATATAATATAATATTATGTGAAAAGTATTATGTAAAAAGCATTATGTTTCTGAAAATGTAAAAGCCGTGCATTTGTGATTAAGCTAGTCCAGACCTTTCTTCTTGAAAAAGGCCCACGAATGTCCCCTCCCCACCCGACTCATACCCATCCAACTCATAGGCCTGCCTTGCATCATAATTTGGGCTCTCATATTGTGGCCTGCCAAAGAGCAAACACGATTTAGGCCTCGTCGATAAATCAGAGGATCTACATCTTCCCTCTCTAGTGTTTTTTTTAAGGGGGTTCTTTCTTTACTGCTGGTGCCCATAGGCCATAGTAGTTTTTGTTTTGACATCGTGCCATAGTAGTCGCTCTTGCGAGTTGTAAGGCCAACGTTATTTTTCCAGGATTTACACGAGAGATGCATTTTCACAGAGCGTGCCAATCAATCCCAATTTATTCACATAATGAATGCTCCAACGACCACGGTCCTCTATGGACGTAGCAGAGGTACTTTTTTTTACTGTTAGTAACTGTAGTGGTATTACACTATTACTCCGTGTAGAGCAAAGGCGGGAAAAATTGGTGAAATAATCTACTTTAAATTTAAAATTAATAAAATAACACACAGTATAAGAAAATACCCCAGCTGGCACCTGGGCCCGCCGCCCCGAGTGGCGGCCGCCACGCCGCACGGCGGGAGCTCTGCTCCCGCCACGCTGTCGCAAGGCAGCTGCAACGGGAGTTCAGCAACTGACAGAGGAGAAAGACCAGCAGAGGTCGGTTAGATAAGATCCATTCAGGAGTTGTGGATCGTTTCAGTCGGTTCAGTGCTACCTTCAGGGAGTGTGTGAGTGTGTGCGTGAGTTTAGGAGAGTAGTTCGCAGCGCAGTTGCAGTGGGGTGAGTTGTAGTTCGGGGAAATAAAAGGGAGAAGAGAGGGAAGAAAAGGCATGTCTTTTATGCCACAAAACTAGTTTCAGCCGGTGGCTCCGAAAACAGCCATATTATCCAAGGCGCGCACTGCCATGACGAATTCTTCGTCGAGCAGCCTGCGAATTCTTCGTCGAGCGAGCTCGTATCATATTACACTATTCCTCCGTGTAGAGCAAACGTGCAACGTTCTTTTCACTGGCGCTGATGGGCAAAGTCGAAGCTGATCTGCGGCTCTGCGCAAGGAATATGCACTCACTACTCGGCAGAGTGGAGTCGCTGCAAAGTTGTGCAAGCTCGCACAAGAGAGACAGGTCGAGCTAAACTAGCTAGCTGCGGGCATCGCGTCCGGCTGTTCCCAAAGCAAGAAAAGGCTGGTCCCTTCTGACCAAAGCGAGCAGGTGAAACAGGGAAGGAGCCGACTCAGCCGAGCTCGTGACCATCTCATCCAGCTTTGCCTTAGCCCGAGCTGATGCGTCCAGACCATCGTTTGATCTGATCCTACTATTTGACTCGGACCAATGCCTTTGGGCTCTTCATGCTCCCCAACAGTGCTTGTACTCGCTCAATGGACCACAAGTTTACTGCTACTGTACCGCCTGTACGTCCACCACTCGGTTAGTCCCAAGAATAAATGGTGGTTTATACAAGGGCGTACTACCTTACAGCACCATGAAACCATGATTTCTCACCGTGCAGAACCGAAAACATGAACAAGCTAGGATTTTAAGGCAAAGTCAGGCTGAACTGATGGAGTTGGAGAAATACGAGGCGTTGTCAAGGAAAGACTCACGCATAGTCATTAGTCCATATCAACAGTGGGAACCGGGTTTAGGGAACAGAAAGCACCATCAAGTCCATTTGACGATTTTTTTTACAGAAGACACCCCCACGGAACTAGATAATTTACTACACGGTACAGTGTGCAGCCACACTGCCACAGACTTCACCGGAGACATGATCCAACACCGCTCGCAAAGCTGCATTTGCGTCCAGAGAAACCAGAAGTTCCGAGATCAACAGTAGTAGGCCCATCCAAGAGCGCACGCCACGCGGCCGATCACCGGCCGGCGCACTCCGGCGGCTGGACGGGGAAGCGGTCGGCGTCGACGCAGTAGTCGTAGACGAGGTGGTGCGCGCGGGCCCACACGAGCTGGTGGCTCTGGTGCACGGTGAGCTCCTCCATGTCCTTCTCCTTCCACCAGTACCTGCCCTCCTTGCCCCACGAGCTCTCGCTGCACCGCCGCACCTCGCTGGCGTTGGCGTCCGCGGCGCCCGCCGCCCACGCGCACCCCTCCACCCGCACGTCGCGGTACGTGGCCACGAACGGCGCGTGCGACCAGTCCGTCTTCACGCGCCCACCCTGCGTCGCCCAGTCGTCCGCGTTCCAGATGGAGCTGTACACCGCCATCGGCTGCGGCGACGGGAATGGCGGCGCGGCGGCGCCCGAGTCCGTGGCGTTGGCGGTGGCGTTGCGGTGGCGGTGGTGGCCTTTGGTGGTCCTGTTCTCGTAGACGCGAATGGGGGTGTCGTCGACGAGGAAGACGACCTGGCTGGGGTTCCAGAGGACGGCGTAGGTGTGGAAGTCGGCGGTGGGGTCGAACCACAGGTCGATGCGCTGCTCCCGGTTGCCCACGCCCTCGATGTAGAGGTTCGTCTGCACTAGGTACGGCTCGCCGGTGACGTTGCCGAGGAACTCGAAGTCGAACTCGTTGTGCCTGTCCCCCTCCGACGACAGCTGCGTTTCAGTTCCATTTCACCGGAGGTCAGAGATGCAACACAGTTAAAACTCCTCGTGGGGTGAATTGGAATTGTAAAAAGTACGTGCCCTCTTTAAGAAAGTTGTAAACATTGCTGCGCGCGTTCACGTGCCGCTGTTCTTTGTAAATGGGTTCTTGGCGGCTTCCCTGGCAGACATGCCAACCATGTCCCCACGCCGCATGCCCGCATTGGCTTCGATAGTCTTTTATTATTTAGTAGGAGTATTCTATAAATCGAATCGAATGATAGATAGATAGATGTTTCTTTCCTAATGCAGGAAGAATGCAGGCGATCTCGTCAGGGATCAAATGAAAATGGCAAATTTTAGCTTCAACGCGTGAACTGAAAGCTAGCACTCACTCACATAAAAAGCGGTGACGACTCCGGCGGAGTCCCCGGGCACGAGCTTCAGGTCGGCGCTCGCCTTGCCGTACAGGAACTTGTTCTTCGACGCGAACCCGCCTCCTGCTCACATAGTGACATTGGTCGCGCGCATTAAGTCGCCGGCGACGGCGAGAACTGACGCAGATGGAGGTAGCTGAGAAAATGCAGATGCTGCTGCCGCGCACGGCACAAACCTGAGGCGCTGTCGAGGCGGAGCTTGAGGTCGCCCTCGTACACGACGTGGTCGTTGGCCCAGCTCGGCTGCACCACGTCGTCGAACTTCCCCGCCGCCGCCATCTCGCCGGCGCAGAGCAGCGTCGCCGCCACCACCACCGCGCCGGCGTTCCACCAACACCCCATTGCTGTAAAGCCTGTAGCTGCAAGCTCTACCGCTGTACTACGCTTCTGCTTGCTAATGCTCTGCACTGCACTGGCTGGCCGGGGCCGGGGGCCTTATATAGGCAGAGGGGAATGGCTTACGGGGGAAGGCGGGCACGTGACGCGGCGCGCCACGTCGGACGCGGAGGTAGCCGTTGGGCAGTGGGGGTCCACGTGGCAGTAGGCGGTGTGGGGCCGTGGCTTTTGCCCACGCCTTTCCTCTTGCCCCTGCTTCTGGCTCAGCTCGGAATCGTTTTCCCTCTGGGCTTCTGGCTCGCTGCATCATCGATCGTACGCAGCAACAGTGGTACGGTACTACTGTAGTAGCTAGTTGGCTCCAGCTGGATCGCCGGGGAGGTGGGTGAAAGTTGGTCTGCGTGACACGGTAAAGTGAAAGTGAAAAATGTCGGAGACGAGTTAAAAACAGCAGTAGGAAGTAGTAAATTCCGTTCCCGTGCGAGAACAGCGGCCTGTACGTAACGAGGAGTGAAGATTTGTGTAAAAGATGGCCAGTTTCTCATCAAGTGCATTGCGTTGTGCAGTTCTGAGTACTTCTGACTACTGCAGCCATGGCCTTCAAGTGAATATGGCATGATGGAGAAGCGAGCGACATGCCATGGCCTATGTGTATGTGTATATGCTAGCGATGTTTATGCCTACGTTTGACATAGTGTATTTTCCTTTTTTTATATATATTTTTTGAATTTTTTCCAGGGAAACAGCGAAAATAGTTCAGCTATTTGTCAATCCTAATTTTAGAAAAAAAAAAAACTACAAAAATTTATGGACATCTACATGAAATTATGATTTTACATGCTTTTAAACTATAGTTATACTTTTCAAATTTTATTTTTTATTTCAATTATTTTAAATTTCTTTTATATAAGTCAATATTCTGATGCTTAATTTATTTATGGGCCATCAACATGAATTGTTTTTGTTGCATTTTGGAATTTTGTAGAAAATTTTTGTAATTTGTTAGATTTTTTGAATTTTTATTCTTATTATTTATTAATACATTTTATAGAAGTCAACATTTCTAATGCTAAGATTCATTTATTTTTTGTTGCGTTTTTATTTTTTATATTATTTAGGATTTTTATGGAATTTTTTAGATTTTAAAAAAGAGAGGAGACATGCATGGTTGTCCCATATTGCGCCACGTGGCGTAGCTTGGAGGAAGCCCTTAAGTGGCGCAACCTGGAGACAACCTAAAGGGTTTTGTATCTATCGATAAATTTTATCGTTTAAATAGTTTTTTAGCATAATATGCTAGCAAATAGTTCAGTGTTCGTGAGATATCATTGGCAAGTAATCTTATCCGTTCAGTCATACATTGGCTACTGCTCCAAGCAGTACAATAGACTTTTGGAACTTTAGAAAGGCAAAGATAATTTTTTACAAACAAGAATTTTTCTCAGCTTTGTAATTAGTCCTAAATTTGATTTTATGAAGTGCTTAGTTTAATTAATTAATTACGTGATGGTGATTAGTTTAATTACCATTAACAACATACTATGCCAACATCAGTATAGTCAGATAGCCCTCACATATCAAGATTATCAAACTGTGTATATAATATATACATACAATATTAAGTACTAATATGGTAAGATTAGCATACAACACTGCAAATAATATTAACATAGAATATTATTATGCCAAAATTAACTCTTGCATATACGTACCGCAATAACACAAATTATTAGCAAGTACATCAAATTTAAATTCCAAAATATTCCCTCACGCTGAAACCAAAAAATATCAGAGAAGTGACACTCCTGGTGAATCCTCAACTGAGGTATCAGCGAATAATATACCTGAACTGAACGAACTGAAAAGAACTGAAAGCGAGAGAGTGCGTGTGTCAAGGCCGCTCTGCGCGTGTGTAAAATTAACTGAAAGCGAGAGTGCTGCGTGTGTGAAGGCGAACGGCAGGACGCGATATATATAGACTCAATTTTGTGATCACTGTCACCTCTAATCAGTATTAATTAGCGTAAATCATGCAATTACTATTTGATTAATTAAAAACTCAACACTATTTTGTCGGTGAGGATTATTTTATTATTTTTTAGACACTAATTTGTCGGTGAGGATTTTTTTTATTATTTTTTTCGACACTATTTTGTCGGTGAAAGATTATTTTAATATTTTTTTACACACTGTATTGTCGGCAGGTATTATTTTAATAATTTTTTCCCTCACTTTTGCATGCAACGCCGGGTAAATAGGGGGCCGGTCGGGACAGCGGGGACGTGGCCACCCGGGGGTGGCGGGACCCGAGGATATTCTTGTAATTTCCTTTTACAGTGGATTATTTTATTAATTTCTCTTTAACTGTTGATTATTTCGGGTATTTTTCCTACGTTTGACATACTGTATTTCGTTTTTTTAATATATTTTTTGAAATTATTTCTAGGGGTGACATGGCGGGTTGCACCACGTCACACAAACAGAGAAAGTAGTTCAACTATTTGTCAATCCTAATTTTAGAGAAAAAAAACTGCAAAATTTTTATGGACATCTACATGAAATTATGATTTTACATGCTCTTAAACTATAGTTATACTTTTCAAAGTTTATTATTTTTAAAATCATTTTATAGAAGTAAATATTATGATGCTTAATTTATTTATGAACCCTCAACATAAATTGTTATTGTTGCATTTTTGGAGTTTTGTAGAAAATTTCTGTAATTTTTTTTAGATTTTTTGAATTTTTATTCTTATTATTTATTAATACATTTTATAGAAGTCAACATTTCTAATGCTAAGATTCATTTATTTTTTGTTGCGTTTTTATTTTTTATATTATTTAGGATTTTTATGGAATTTTTTAGATTTTAAAAAAGAGAGGAGACATGCATGGTTGTCCCATATTGCGCCACGTGGCGTAGCTTGGAGGAAGCCCTTAAGTGGCGCAACCTGGAGACAACCTAAAAGGTTTTGTATCTATAGATAGATTTTATCGTTTAAATAGGTTTTTAGCGTAATATCCTAGTAAATAGTTCAGTGTTCGTGAGATATCATTGGCAAGTAATCTTATCCGTTCAGTCATACATTGGCTACTGCTCCAAGCAGTACAATAGACTTTTGGAACTTTAGAAAGGCAAAGATAATTTTTTACAAACAAGAATTTTTCTCAGCTTTGTAATTAGTCCTAAATTTGATTTTATGAAGATAGTTGCGTGTGTCATACACACCTTACAGATCAATATTTTAGTTAGGAAGAAACCTCATACAGCTTACAGAGGTCCTGAAATTCTCCTCTGTGCAGCTTGTAGACTAGAATTTTTAACTCTTTTTTTGATGATATAGAGCCGAATGTTATCTGACTTTCATATTTATCCATGGAAAAACTTTGAAGCCTTCTAGGAAAATAGTTTGGGGGTCGCAAGGAGAACACCGAGTCCAATACTTTTATTTTGAAGTTCATGGCAAATCAGTTTGAGCAATTTTGTTAAAAAATTATCAAAATCCTTTTAAGTTATTTAAATGGAAGAATGATAGCTTCCATATCTACCAGTGGGAAAAAAAAATTATAGTCATCTCGATGCCTCATTTTGGAACCATAAGATGAATATCATGACCCAAATTTCTTGTGTGAAGTTCTTGGCAGTCTGGCTTGCAAGAATTTGCATAATTCTTTTGTAAGCGGTTTTGATCTGAAACCATGAGTTTGTTGCATGACTCATTCATCTCCTTTAAGGAAAATTCTCATAATTATTCGATCTTCAGGAAGGCAACAACCGCCCTTTTGAATCGAGACAAATTTCTAGTGGAATCTGCGTTTTCTATTTCAATAGTTTTTTGGTGATTGAATTTATTTTGTCTTGTGCCTCAACAACAAGCGCTATGGCCTAAAATCCAATTCTTTAAAGGTGGGTGGTGAGTTTGGGGAGCACTGGTTGAAAAGAATTCTTTAAAACTCCAATTCATTTCTCAGATCTGGTCGCCGAAGCCAATCTTACATTTAGATCAACAATTTGGACGTTATGATTTTTTAAACTTGTCTTCCAAAATTCTTAAAACCATGAGACAAAAATTATCAAAACCTGTTTCGATTTCTCTTCCATTTCAATGTCCAGCTTCAGGACAATAGCCTTTAAACCTCATGGAATTACACTAGCTAAAGCTAGCACGGTGCTAATTGTTTTTTCACCGAGTAGAAAGGTAATCTGCAGGCTCGGTGACGTCAGGGTTGAGACGCTAATCTCTCACTTCTAGTGCTAAGCACTAAGAGCATGTACAACAGTCCACCTCAGCGGTGTCTAAGCCAAATATAACCAGTGCCGTGTCAGCTTCTTGATGAGTTGGAGAAGAGAGAGGAGAGAGAAGAGGGAGCCATCTCTACACGGAGCGACAAAGCTTGCATCAAAACCAAGATATAGCGACGGCCCGCAGACGATGTATCGATGCTCGTTGTAGCTCCTATCGTCTCCAACCCCAAAAATCTGGATCCACTGCGTGCAACCTACAGCCACTCCCGTCGTCTCCCAGATTTCCCCCATATCCAACCTCTGCATCTACGCTCGGGTCGCCGTGGAGCCCATCAGACCGCGCCGCTGCAGGGCTCCATTGGACTGCACCATTGTTGGACTCCATCGGACTGCACCGCCGCCGGGGCTCCATCGCACTGCCCCGCGGTTGGGTCTTTATCGCTAACGTGTGGTACTGAAATACAATTCCTCCTGCTAAGTGCTCACAAATTGCTTTATCTGTAATTTGATGTTGTAATCTGCAGCCCTTGATAGGCAAGGCCACAGAAAATAGATGACTGATTTAGGTTTTGTTTGTGTTTTGGAATGAATTTTGGACTAACCTGTTTCCTGTAAAATATGATGAAATTCCTCCATTTCAAACCTTTTCCATTTCATCATTTGTGGAATTCAGTATGCATGCATCCTTATTTTCGGATATCTATGTCCTTTTCATGCTATGGCTGTTAGATCTGATGGCAGCTAATAAAGTGTTCTGCTTTGTACAGAAAGTCTTCTAAAGACAACAACATATTTGGCGGCTCTATAGAAACAATGCAAATATTTATTTATGTATGAGTTAACCTTATGCTCTCCATTTTGAATGGCAAGATGTTTGGAGAAGTTTGTTTCCTATGGTACAAAATTCATATTCATGTTGTCCATTTTTTTTATTTTAATTGTTTACTAGCTGTTGCGGTCTGTCCGAGTTGTTACTGCCTATTGAGAACACAATTGGTTTATGCAATTTAAAAGAATGCATTTCAGTTTTGAACTTTATCACGTGTAGTCATGGAATTTTTTGAGAGTGACAAGTTTGCTTTTCAGAAGTAGAGAATGACAAGATAATAGTCTCCAGTAATCATCAAATATTTAAAGGCTCTATCATATTTGGATGAGTATTGAGTAAAATATAATTTAGCTATATTAAATTTGTAGATGTTTTACTAAAATACATCCACACATGAATTTGGCTATATCATCTTTTTAGATGTTAGTTATAATATTTTTATTTTACTATTTTTCAATGCGATGACAAATTGAGTGCGAACATGTAGGCTACAGAGTTAGAGCATCCCCCAGCAGGGGAGCTATCAGCCCCTGCATCACTGCGCAGGCACTGTAGCAATAGGCGGGGAATTCAAACCCCAAGCCTCTCCCTACCTCTCCCGAGCTCCAACTCCACACGAGTTACTATAGCTAGTAGACAGCGGACAGCTGATAGCTCCCCTGCTAGGGATGTGCACACTTGATCACCACATTTTTTAAATTTTTATGCGAGCATTAAATAACTTTGTATCAATGTTCGCCTAGTCGGCCGACTAGCACAACTAGTTGCTTGTCGGTGGCAATCCGCACTGATTAGGGGTTGATCGGTGGGTTAGTCGGTCAAAGTCAGTTAAAACCGATCTAGTCGGTCGGTCCAAGTCGACGACTAGGCATTTAGTCGGGCCGACTAGGCATTATAGATTGTGATGATTAGTGACTTGGTGTCTATGATTATGTCTTATGTGTGTCAGTGTGTAACTTGTATTATTATTTTCTGTATTTATATTTATGCTTATCTGTATTAATATTTTTTGCTAGTCATATTGCAGTCTCCGACTAGTCACCGATTAGCGACTAGTTGGCCTAGTCGCTAGTCACTAGGTAACCGACTGACGACCGACTAGGTGAACACTGCCTTGTATATAGCTTAGGGGCAATAATTTTTATTATTGTCTCTAGGTGACATGGTAAGAGCATGGCCATCAAACCCCCAATCAAGACCCCGCGTCAGCCTGCGCATGCTTGCGTACTGCCGTTGGATTTGAATTTGCTACGCGTGTATGCTGATGCCGAGCCTAATACAGGGTATGATGGCCATGCTCTAACGGTTAGAGATAGCTTAGAGACAACCGCTATCTCAACGCTCCAATCCGCTCCATTAGGAACAGTTCCCCATGAGGGAGCAGCGGGGCGAAGGCTCCAGCTAATGAATGTCGATCGATCGATTGCCTTTATCGAAAGCGGCGCGCTGATGTAAAATATACTCGGTAAAAAAACCAAAAAAAATGTGTACTCGTGCTCGCATTGTTGGCGCAGCGCACGATGATGGCGCGCACACATGCGGTGTCCTGTACCGCCGCGAACAAAACTCGAGAGGCATCATTCCACGGGTTCTCTTCTTTTCGCTTTCGCGACGCCGAGACCGAGGCGCATAATCCTTGTCGCTGTCGACTCACGCGGCCATCACGCCCTCGGGAACTTTTACTGTGCCCTCTATTTCTCTTTCTACCGTGGCATGAGAAAACAACCTTCGGCGAAGGTCTGCAAAAGGGCAAATGCCTCGCCAGTCTCTCCCGGGTAAGTAAAAAATGTGAAGATACTCCATATATCGTAGCTAGAGGAAAATACTGCACTCGTTATTTTTCATGCACCCAATCCGGCTCCAGAAAAAAAAAATGTGATTTTTTTATCCCACGGGCCAGTTATGTAGTGGCTTCGGGGTATCTTAGAGAGGATGCGGCATAGAGCGTGTTTCGCTGCCTATATTTTGAGCTGGTCAGGCTATGCTTATGCAACTCAGGCGTGATTGGTTCGTTACGCAGGCTCCGAGCTGGACCTGTATGAAAACAATACGTAGATCTAGCTAGCATCCGTAATATCCGTTACAAAATACTATGTATTTGAATAAAGTGTCCGATGTCAGAAAGAAATCTTTTAAAATATAGTGTAAAATACGATCAAAGGGAATTTAGAAGGAATGATAGAGGGAATAGCTAATAATGAAATTGCGTGTTCAGATAGTGTGCCAGATGTGGAGAAGAAATGGTTGGAACAATAGTTTTCAGAGAGCTCGACCAACACCGTGGCACAAAAACACGTGAGGGAGTTAAGGTGACTAGAGATATGCGCGGGAGTGACGTCGATGCGGCCGAGGGAGGTGACTACAAAGGTAGAATCACGCAGGAGTGACGCCAAATAAGCTTGGGGAAGCAACGACAACTATGATGGATCTAGACGGAAAGCATCGACAACGATACTAGACCAAAATGGGAGCAACGACGAAGATCAAATATGGCAAGGAAAGGCAACGACAAGCTTGATAGCAGCGGATCTAGACCTAGCGAGCTCAATGACGGTTAGATCTGACTAGACCTGATCATAGGTCTGGTCGCCCTGGGTCGGGCATCGGGCCAGGCTTGAAAAAGCTCAGTGCTCTAGTGCCAAGCCCAAGCATAGCTCGGCTCAACAGTTTTTTTCCTAAGATCTAGGTCCGAGCATGGGCTAAAGTCTGATTATAAGCCCAAAGCCGGTCCAACTATTTGCATATAAATTTTGATTTTTGTCTAGGCTCGAGCCCTGCTTGAATTTTGACCTGGGCTTGAAATTGGGCATAGCCTAGGCCAAGTCATCAGACCGGTCTACCCATGAATAGGTCTTATATCCAAGCGAGGAGAGCTTGGTTGTGGACAGAGGTGGCCAACGGGCCGGCACGGTTCGAGCCCGTTTGGTTCGTTTACTGTGCGAACCGGGCCAACCGGGCCACTGGGCCGGGGTCTCGGCCCAGGTTCGGTTCGCACAGTAACCGAACCGAACCGGGCCGGCCCGGTTTTATATGGGGTGGTTTATTTTAATTAAAAAAATCTAAATAAATTAAGAAAAACCACTATATTTTACAAATATACACTATAAATTGCGTAAATACACTATATATCATTAGAAATATATATAAATGAATATATTTAATTAAATAAATATGCTACAGTAACGAACCGAAAATACGATCGAAGAGAATTTAGAGGGAATGATAGTGGGAATAGCTAATAGTGAAATGGAGTGTGGAGATAGTGTGTCGGATGTGGAGAAGAAATGGTTGCAACAATAGTTTTGAGAGAGCTTGACCAGCAAGAGGCACAAGAGATATGCGCGGGAGTGACGTTAGTGCGGTCGGGGGAGGTGACTACAGAGCTAGAACCACATAGGAGCTGCGCTGAATACGTTTGGGGAAGCGACGAAGACGATGATCTAGCCGGAAGCATCGACAACGATACGACCAAAACGGGAGTGACGACAAAGATATCGAATCTGGCAAGGAAATGCAACGACAAGCTTGATAGCAGCGGATCTGGACCTAGAGAGCTCAATGACGGTTGTATCCGACTAGACCTGATCATAGGTCGGGTCGTCCTCGGTCAGGCATCGAGCTAGGCTTGAAAAAGCCCAATGCTCTAGAGCCAAGCCCAAGCATACCTTGGCCCCACAGTTTTTTTGAAAAATCTAGGTCCGAGCATGGACTAAAGTCCGATCAAAAGCCCAAAGCCCGATCCAACTATTTGCATAGAAAATTTGATTTTTGTCTATATCCGAGTTCAGCTTGAATTTTGACCTGGGCTTCAAATTGGGCATAGCATGGGCCAAGTCGTCGGACAGGACTGCCCATGAATAGGTCTTATATCCAAACGAGGAGAGCTTGGTCGTGGACAAATCTACGAATGACGAGGTTGGCGGCATCCAAATCCGAACATGGGGAGGTCAACAACAACTGGATCCGAGCTAGGCAAGGTTAGCGGTGACAACTCTAGTTGACGCAGTGGCTCCACAAACACGGCCACGACGACCTCACACTGATAACCAAATGCTTGGCGTTGCGGGACGAGCTTGCTTTATACCTCCAAACTAAACACTCTTGCTCATACGTGCAACCAGGCGGTGACAGGCCTACATGCCTCAACTAGGTCCATTTTGGCAACCACACCCCTTGTGTTGGCTAACACGCATCCGTACCCTTTGGCCCTTTTGATTATCATTGAAACCCGCATTTTAGCTATATATCTTTTATTGTGTTTGTTCTGTCTAATAAGGGCATGCACAATACTATTCAATAATTACCCATATTTTCCTATGCAATATATATATATTTTTCTCTCTAATGGTTTATGGCATCTACAATGGTAAAGTCAATCACTAGCTCTAAGCAACTTTTTGACATATATAAATAGTATATAAACAATGTCTTCAATGGTAGAGCTAATCACTAGCTGTAAGCAAGTTTAGTGTCATCTATAGATAGCTATAACATTGGTAAAAAAAATTAATATGGACACATATATAATAGGATGTACGCACCATATAAACCGATATGGACTGAATCTTAGCTAAGAGCTAGATAGTCTCTATCTTTCTTATCCCCCTCTCTCCGTATGAGCCAAAAGATAGTGTGGAGTCTTTATAGATGGTTGATTTTAAACGGTAGGAGATGCTCTTACTCCAATCATATTGTTTTACTGTTGGAGTCAATATTTAAAATCTCACTATTATTAAACATGTTCTAACCCTAAGTGCAATGAAACAATCTCACATCAAGACTATCCCTAATTATTACAATATCAAACTAACACCATCACTTTTAGCCACCGCGTGTGAACAAGGCAAGGTCTTTTCACCTGAAAGTAGTTGAAAGTTATAATTTTAAAAAAGTTATGACCCTCCCGAGATAGGTTTTGAAGAGTTCAAAATATAAAAAAATAAGAAAAATAAAACTGGTTAAAACCTCATAAAAATAATTACAGGGTAACGGCGTTTGGTTCGTAAAAAATAATAAATTTTCATCTTTGCTCTAAACTACTTCTATGAGCCCTAAAAGACATGCCTCATACGAGTATACGAGCCCTAAAAGCCATGCCTCAGAGCATCTCCAATGGTGCTATGTCAGCTAGCTATAAAACTTTCAACTCAGCTTTTTGTTTATGTGGAGGAGAGAAGAAGAGTGTGCTAGCTATGTTACAATCAGGCTATAGCTGATTTTAAAACAATTGTCATCTATTACATATGGGACCACATTTAATCTTATAGACAATGTTATAGCTAGTTCATTAGAGAGATTATGTATATGCTAGTTATAAATGACATGCGCATTTCTTATAACTGCTGATTAGCTACATCATTGAAAATGCTCTCATAGCCTATTGTGACATGGTGCAGTAACTCTAGTAACACTGGCCAGTAGTCCCTGTGCTATACAGAGCTCGGCAGCCCGGCCAACGGGCACCTGCTGCAACCGCATGGGGGCCAGCCGGATACGCCACTAATCTTTGCATGCAATTTTAACCAATCCACTCCTGCCAGTGCCGGGGCCTCACCATGTAACTTACCTGTGGGACCATGCCTTTGCAGTGACGTCACGTAGATAAAGTTAAAAAGGAAAAGGCCTTGGAGTTTGGACTCATCTTTTTAGCCCAGAGCCTTTTGAGCCGAGAACAGCTCATCTTCCTCCTGCCCCCGATTCAATTGCTGTGCCGGGTTTGCATAAAATGTGCGTGTTCCAAGTTTAAAAAATAGTGCCGTTTGGACAGCGATTAGAGGTACTTGTGCACAGCGACGCCGCTGCTGGGGTGTTTTGTAACGTAGCGCTCGCACTGGTAGTGGTAGGCTGCTAGCGTCAACAAGCGAGTGTACCTTGCTATATCTCGAGCGTACATACGGACAAGCGAGTGTACCTTGGTACATAGTGTGGTTAGAGTACGGCTTTAATTTGACATACAAAATTTGTTATTTTTTACGGACTATTTACTGTAATTTTTTTTAGACTTCATGGTATTTCTAAAAAATATTTTAAAATAATTTTCTTAAAATAAAAACTCTAAACTTTTTTAACCATAACTAAGTAAAAACCGTGAACTAAAATGACCTCTACGACGACGCTCTGCTGTGAAATATGATAATTTATATAGCCTTAGGCTCTGTTCTTTTCAGCTTAACAATTCAACGGCTTATCTACGTTGTGAAAATAAATATGCTTTGACTTTTTTGAATTATTTTTTCAGAGGCGGATCTTGGAAAACAAGTCACTGGGGTCATCAGGATTGTTTTAATACTATATCACAATGTTTAAGTTTCAACTTGTAGGTTTATGTGTATATGTACTAATAGGATAGCAATAAACAAAAAAGGTTTGTCCGAAAGACACCGAGGTCACTTGACTCCGGTGCTAACACTGTAAATCCGCACCTACGTTTTTTCATTGTTTTGATGGTGGGTTTTAACGATTTATAACTCAAGCTAAATGACTAACTAATAAAATTATTAAAATTTAGTTATTTTAGCCGTTCGTTCCGGTGTCGAAGTATGGGCGTGCAAATTGTCGTCCAATCGACGGGACCCAAACGCCAGCTCTGCGGCTCTGCGACGAGCGAGCCTCCTGCGCACCCAGTCCCAGTTTATCTCCTCCTCGTCACGGTAAAATTTTCACGCTTCTACGGTTCTACCTCTGTTTGGTCAGTACACGAGTGCGCGCGCGACAGCGACTCACCCCTCGCCTGTAACGTCGTCCTCTCTGCATGCTTCGATTCGATCGTTTCCGTGAGGGGATTTTCGCCCTTGGCTTGTGTAGTGGTGTTGCGTGATTGCGTCCCTTCTCCAGTCAAACACCGCAGTAACTTTTTCTTCGGTGAAAAAGGACAGGAGTAAAATAAAACGAGGTGAAGGTTGACAAGCTTGGTTTGTTGGTGTTCAACTGCTCACTCGAGTTAATTGTGCATTCAGGTGCTATTTGATTCACAGTTATATTCTGGTTTTGACTGTAGTTTAAAGATTATAGATATTAAAACATAAGTATAGAAAGACAAAAAAATGCTGTACCAATTTTTTATAAAAAATATTATACTGAATTATCCGTATAAAAATCATAATTTTTTTTGAATCCAACCAAAACCAAACTACACCCGAATCAAAGAGGGCCTTAGCTGACGCAGGGCATAAAAATGCACGTGACAGAATGACAGATGTAAATTAAGAGGGTCTTAACTGGTGCAGGCTATAAAAAATGCACGTGACAGAATGACAGATGTAAATTAAGAGGGCCTTAACAGGCGCAGGTCATAAAAAATGCATGTGACAGAATGACACATGTATAGTAGCAGTGATATATACTAGTATATGGGAGTGTGATGATGGGCTGAGATATGGCTGGTTCAAGTGGGTCATCATACATGTCACGTCGCATCGAGCTCAACAGCTAGCTCTCACTCCCACAGCCCTCCATCGGCAGCAATGGCCGTGGCTACGAAGAGGCATGATGCGGATGCCGCAGCTGGGGAATGAATGGAGTAACAAAAACTACCCATTTTATTTTTTTATATATACAAAACTATCCATTTTCTGACCCTTGATCGGCTCCCCTCTCAAGCTAGGCACCCACGCCTTTGGCATCTGCATGGGAGGTGATGTACTGTACTGGCGAGTGTGAAGTCATCAGTAAAGATGCACTTATCTCAGCTGCGTGCCTGCGCAGGCATCGAATCATTGCCTGTACTCGCTCAAACATCTACGGCCGTCGCAGCGGTGCAGCCCCAAGCTGCTTGAAAATCTCAAGCGTGTTTCGATGGGTCGTTTATTATGGTGCTCGAGCTGGTGGCCCGGTTCAGAAATCAGAAGTTCAGAACAATGTTTTTTTTCTCTCTCTCTTTCTTTTCCTTCTTTTTTTTATGTCTAGACAGCAATGAATTTGGAGCTGTGGTACACTGGTACGTGGAGCTGCTTTCTTGGAAGTGCATCCTTTTTCAGTGTAGTACACATTGAGAGTTGTGACTCAAGGTTCCTTTTTAATGACCATTTTCAAATAAGATCTACTCGTAACTACTAGTAGCTAGTAGTACTACACCATGCTGGCAGCTCGTGGAGCGTAGTCCGACCGTACGTACGTGAGCAGTAATAATGGTACTTGGCCTACATGCAAGAACGAGCTGGAGGATTCTCTTGCTGTCGTCGCGCCTCTGTCCCACCGGGGCCGGAGCGGTAGTGGGCCTCCATGTCTCTGGACCGTAGGCCCTGTCTCTCTCGCAATTGCATCTGTTCGGCCCGTCCCGGAATAGCCCGGCCTACAGACCTTCTCCTGCTACAGACCCCCTTTTGGTGACGCTTTGTAAATTGTACTAGTCAGTAAAACGGGCCGAATAATTCTGGACAAGTTGCACGCTGCACGCATGACTCATCACGGACATGGGCAGCTAGCCATTAGTTTTTCCATTTATGCTACACGAAGCATTTTGATTTATTACCGGCATGTGAATCGAATTTCACTGTGGTGGAATCTACACTCGAGCCAGCTTGTGCGATTCATTGTGCAAAACGGGTAGTAAACAAAAGCCGTTCAACGTTTCCGTTGCAGTAGCGGCACCTTGCTAAAATGCTGCTAGTTTTCTTTATATGCTTCTACTCACTTCAAAAGGATCTTCTTCTCTCCTTCCTCGAGGCCGGCCATGGTGTCGTACATGGGCTTGTTCATCGTCTCCGGCAGGTAGGAGACGAGCAGCCCGCCTATGATGCCCGACGCGCCGAACACCGCAAACGGCACCCGCTCCCCCATCACCACCACCAGCGGCGCCACGATCGCGCCCATCTGCGCCGCCTGCAACGTGCAGCCCAGCGCCGCGTTCCGCACCACCGTCGGGAACAGCTCCGCCGTGTATATGAACAGCAGGTTGTACGTCGCCGCCATGCCGAAGATGCCCACCACCCCACACGCCATCCTCACCACCCTGCAAATGTTTGCACGTTGATAATTAGACCATCAAATCCATCATGATCATGTGAGAATCGAGGGCAATCTTTGTAACTACCTCATGGCGCCGTCGCCGGCGATGAGGCTGCCGGCGGTGCAGAAGATGCCGCTGAGCAGCATGGTGCCAATGCCGAGCGGCTTCCGGCCGAAATGGTCGAGGAGGAGCGCGGTGAGCAGGTAGGCGGGCATCTCGGCTAGCGAGTTGACGAGGACACTCACGTAGAGGTTGGTCTTGAGGTTCACCACGTTAAGGCTCAGCCCGTAGTACACCACCGAGGCCAGCAGGTTGATGAGCACCGAGAGGACGAGCCTGACACGCGTCGTCCTCGACCGGAACACGTCCAAGATGGAGCCTGAAGACGACGACGACTCCTCGAAGGTCTTGCCGGCATCCTTGCCGGCGTCGGCGTCGCCCTCGTCGTCGAGCTTGAGTGTGACGTCGTCGGGGATGTGCCTGCCGTTGGCGGACGCAATGGCGCGGACGATGCGCATGGCGTCGTCGGCCCGGCGGCGCACGAGGTACCAGCGCGGGGACTCGGCGACGAACGGCATGACGGCGACGACGAAGACGAGGGACGGGGCGGAGGTGACGACGTAGAGGAGGCGCCAGGACGACGGGAAGAGAGCGGCCAGGCCGGCGAGCCCCGCGATGCCGCCGGAGAAGAAGTAGAAGGTGGACATGCCGGCGGCGCCGCGGCGGGAGGGGCCGATGGGCTCGGTGGCCAGCACGAAGGAGCAGAGCCCGACGCTGCCGGTGCTGAAGCCGGTGAGCAGCCGCAGCGCCGTGTAGGCCCAGTAGTTGGGGGAGAGCGCGGTGAGGAGACCGAAGGCGCCGTTCAGGACGCAGACCACCTGGAGGGAGCCCTTCCGGCCCAGGAAAGAGTCCGACAGGTGCCCGAACACACCCGCACCTACCAAAAGCCCAAAACGAAACCTTCATTAATCCACAGAAAAGTCACTGGGCCGTTTCCGAGCCCGATACGAGCACAAGTCCAGCACTAAAAAAGGGGGAAAAAAAAAAAGCTAACTCGCCGCTCATCTCCGGCGCCGGCGACCTGTCCGGTTGCGAGGTACGGCGGTGGACCACACGCCGCCACGCCGGATCTGGACGCCGGCGAGCATTGATTGGTTCCAGACGCCGGAACAGCCACGTAGACAGGCTGCGCAAGTCAATCTTTTCCACGTGTGTGCACGTGTCGCGTCATCACGCGCACGCTGCATCAGTTTGCGCGGCAGACGTGGTGTGGTGCATACGCATGGCAATTCCTTATAGTTTCCTGATTACCCTCTACCAATGTACGTACTATACATGCCAGGACGCCAATTTGTTTTTTTTAAAAGAAAAATGCAGGGAAACTGACTTGCATTAATTCAATAGGGGAACTGCCAATTTGTGAAGATTAAGCACCAACTTTCTAATTTCAAATGGTAGATATATACACTGACACTGGACCAAAGATAGTCTCTGAATTCAAATTGACAACACTAATGCAATATATATATATAGTACTGTGCGAAGCATCTCTTCCAAACAGTTTGAAAGCCACTAGGCACTAATAGGCGTATCTTCAACAATCAGGCGCCGCCTACCAAGTTGTAGCCCTAATCAGAGATAATCTCGCCGCCTGGTTGGCAGCCTCCTCGCCTTCCTCCCCCCCCCCCCCTCTCTCCCTCTCTCTCTCCTGTAATTCTTGTACAGTTCTGTCTTCCTCTTAATTGAAATGGCAGCGCTCCTGCCCTTTATTCAAAAAAGCCACTAGGCACTAGTTGCCTTTCCACAAGCTTCTGTATGTGCATGTATGTGATATGATTCGCTATCCAATTTGGAATTATCTTAATTCTAGTCCACACCCACTTGTATTGGAGGCGGCAGGATGCAAGCATCAGTCAAAAGATTCCCAAGTATATCTTGCTCCAGAAAATGACAGAAGAGCAGATGAAAAACGCGCCGCAGAATGAGACGTGCGTATATGCACACGACTACCAAGAGGCTAGCCTATCCGAGGTTAACCTGGACTTGCTCTGAGAGGCGGATCGAAATCAGCCAAGATAGGTCCAGACAGTGGGTGATCAATCTGTTAGCCGCCAATTAAGCATCAAGGACAAATTGAGCTAGACGATCAAGCTGATTAGTTGGCTTTCGCCATGTGCACTGTAGTTTAGTTTCAGATCAGATCAATCAGACAAACACTACCTTTCAATCGAGAAGCGTGACATAATTAAAGGCGACTAAACTTAGCTACTCAATTGTATTGATTAATAATGCTGACAGATCGGCGGTAATGATGTCCGTGGCCGCACACAGAGGAAAGAACCCGGCAGCATCAGCATGCCTGCATGGCCGCATGCGATCGAGCCCAGCACTCTCTAGTCTCTGGCAGCTGGTGCTCCACAGCTCCAGTTTAGTTTAGTAGAAAAGAATGCAACAAGAGTCAAACAACGCTGCACTAAACAAATACTGCGTAGCGGGGTCCAGTGCTGTAGGTAGTCATCCAAATCAGTCAGACATATTTTTTTTTGTTCGAAAAATGTTTTTCTAAGAGATACGACGATTTGGTCTAACTGCAGCAAATTATCTTGCGATTAACAAGAAACAGTGACGATGACGGATGACGATTGACAAGGATGCGCCAGGCCATGCACACTGATCGTTGTCGTTGCTGCTATTGTGGATGGAATAGGTACAGGACACGAGATACCACCATTATCCGGCACAGAGATATTCTCTAACAGTCCAACAGATGTTAAAAAGATCGTTCATGTGTACCGTAATCTCGCTTGGTTTACGCTAATCCACGGCTTGCACTTTGAGAGATCAATGCAGATGCAAAGCACATGAAACATGAAACATGCATAGCTCGAGAAACTCGAAATGGAAGAACAGAACGGCGCAGGTTACGCTTTATAGAACACCAGATACCCATGACGATGCATATGCTTATTGATACTACTAATCTAAAACTATCCAATGATTAATCCATGACATGCTCACATGCATTCATGCATGCATGGGTTAATCGAAGGTGCATGCGCCGCACACTGAATCTGGACTACCCCCAAACAGCTGCGGGCGTAAACGACCGGGAGAAGCGGGAGCCACGGAAACTTCGGGGCAGAAGGGGCACCACGAAATCTCGTCATGTCGCAGTCTGCTACTTGCAAAATTCAATCGTTTTCTTTCCAAATTTGCAGCTTCAATTTCCAGCCAGGTTTCTGTTCGTCCTAATCTATCGCAATTTTCAAACTTCAACTCTGCATTGGGTGCGGTTTTATCTCTTGTGTAATTGGCAGTAAAAGAAGATGGGAGATCAAAGAGAAGGCGGATTAATCGATTCAAACAGTGAGATGAAGGTCTGCACGACGACTGACCGATCATGCATCCGGCGAAGAAGATGGCCTGGACGAGGCCGACCTTGTACCGCTCGCCGCAGACGAGGCCCCACTCGGCGACCGTAGACGAGGCGGCGCTGCCGACCCACTCCCACCCGGCAGCGGCGCCGGCGCAGCGGTCGCCGCAGCGGCCGTCGCCGGCGGGGCACACCATGGCCGGCTCGCGGTCGGCGAAGATGATGACCATGGTGTGCAGCGCCTCCAGCGCCCACGCCGCCGACACCAGCACGAAGTGCCGCAGCTGCCACCGCCCGAACTCGCCCGCGTGCCACGCCAGCGCGTCGTCGATGCTCACACGCCGCCTCCCTTCGCCGCCCCCGCCCCCGCCTCCGCCTCCGCCTCCAACCCCGGCGAGGAGCGCCTCCGACGACATGGCCGGCGGGGCTCGCGCAGGCACGTCGCGGAGCGCGGGGTGCGTGTCGTGTGCGCGTCTCTCGCTGTCGCGGTGCGCGCTACTGGGCGATGCGTCTCAAGTCGCGTGGCATTTGTAGGGAGATGAGCACGACGCCTGTGCATAGATCCTGCGAGAGTTTTTAAATTTGAAACTGTTCGCGAAAATCAGAAAAAAGTCTCAAAAGTCAAGACAAACTGGACGAATTGTAAGATTAAAATTTGTATTCTACATCGAAGTCTCTCAGTTTTTTAGCAGTCTTTGCTCGGTTCAGTTATCAAGCGGTTGTCATTCGCATTTAACAAATGACCATTCAGGTTTTATGAAAGGAACAATTGTGTTCTTACCCCTGATCTAGAGTGCATTTGTGATTTTACCCCTACTTTTCCCCCTTTGTGATTTCGCCCTTAATTTTTAAAAACGAAGCTACAGTTTACCCTTACTCCGTTTACAATAATTAACGGTGTTAACTCGGGTGTAAAAAGACATCTATGCCCTTACAATTTGCCCCTAATTTTACTAGCGCTTTGTGATTTTACCCCTGTTTCAACTCAAATATTGATGATTTGAAAACCGCATTTTGACAATATTTTGGTAGAAGTTATATTGAATTTGATGACATATGGAAGGATCACTGAATGCTCGGATGCCAAGATCTACACTATGGCGACTGACACATGGTATGCTAATGCCGCATGTAGATATTAGAGATGCAAATATGGATATTTTGTTTGCCTACCTGTCGAGGCCGCCCAAAGCCCTTGAATCCCTGGCCGCGTCGACTATTTTGTCCCTCGTTGGAATCCGCCAGAACGAGGCCGCCTAGCAGCCGCCAGTTACAAACTGGCGCACGTTTCATATTGAGCCGATTAAATAAAAAACAGTATACATGGGCATTTTCAGTCCTTTAGCATGGACTCTATTGTTTTTTTAAAAAAATTGATTATCCGGCTAGCACTAACAGAGTATTAGCATTAGGGGCAAACGACAACTTCGTTTCCAAGACTCGAGGGCAAATTCACAAAGAACGAAAATCAACAGTAAAATCACAATTAGACTTACAGCTGAGTTAAACACCGTTAACTACTTAACTACTGTAAACGGAACGAGGGCAAACGGTAGATTCATTCCCAAAAATCAAGGGTAAAATCACAAAGTGGGAAAAGTAGAGGTAAAATCATAATTTGACTCTAGAACAGGGGCAAGAACGCAATTGCCCCTTTATGAAAACCAACATCTTTTCAAATTTGGACTGGTTTAAACTCCATTTTTACTTACCTAGCCTTGCTGGGTTTACTCAAAGAATAATTTTACGGTACTCAAAAATAAATACAAATTGTTTAATTGTCTCGACCTAATTATTATAGTATAGTAATAATATATTTTGTGTCGAAAAATATACATAGGCCTTTTAAATAGACAATTAAATCTGGATTATACATTAAAATTTTTGGTCCAAAACCGAGTGGCTTGTACTGTTTTGCGTACCTTGCTGCCTGCATATGCAGCAATTCATAATATGCTTCTTAATCAGTTTTAGAGGTCTCCAGAAATGCATGTTCCGATATGTATATAGTTTACCTTTTTCCTTTTCACGGCATCCTTTCGCTCTGCCCCTGCTTTACTCTCTCTAATTAGTAGTTGCCTTTTATAAAAAAAATCTCTAAATTGTTAACTCGTTAACAACCTTCCATTTTTCAAAGCGTGCATCGTATCCGGATGGAAAAAAGTGTCGATTTAATACCTCAACTATGTTAGCTAGATCACTTTGGTCCCTAATCTCAATACTGGACTTGTGAGTCCCCTTATGGCAAAATTGGACCAAATTAATTTACTTGTGTGGCATCCATGTAGCAATTTCGCTAACTTAAAGGCCATCTTATTGTCTTATCTCTCATTCTCTCTCTCAAATCTCTTTTTTTGGAGAGAGACCGAGAGATTTTTTTTTGGAAGAGTAGAGAGTTGAGGAAATTAATAATGAGATAATGACGTGATAGTCCATGTGTTCACCATGTGTGCTAAAATTATACATGTGGACGCTACGTTGGCAAGAAAACCCTAATACTGTAGTTTTGACCGGTGAAAATATCGGTCAAGCCTGGTTTTGCTATATGAGGGACCTCAAAAATCTAGTATCGAGGTTCAGGGGGCCAGAATGGTTTAGCGGGCATAGTTACCAAATCAACACTTTTTCTATCCGGACGCGGTTGGTTTCCATGCTATTTCCGTGTTTGTGTGTGTGGTGCACTAGTGCATGCACGATCGCCTTTGCCGCCGATATCAAACACATGATGTCATCACGAAACGTTGAAAAAACGGAAATTTAAAAAATCAAACATTACGGTGTACAAACATGGGTGATCCTAGATGTACATTGAAAAATAACTACTAAAATTTGTAAAAACAATATTAAGACTTAAATAAAGACCAATGAAATTTTGGTAAATGCTGATAAAAGTTGAAAGCAATAGTGAAACTTGGCTAACTATTGATGAAACCTAGGAAATGTGCCGGTGAAACCTGCAAATTGTACTGAAGTAACTTATTAAAATGAATGAAACTTAGATAGCATAATGATGGAACTTGAAAATGATCAAAGAATCCTAACTAACTTATTAATGAAATTTGAAGGAGAACATTTAAACTTAACAATGTAATCATGGAACTCATGGCATACCTACATGTGTGTTGCATGGCGGAGACCATGCGTGGCCTGCATGCGTGCACAGAGCATTGACTCTGTGCTCTCTCGTCCACAGCTCGGACATTCGAGGCTGACTGTTTTCTAATATACCTGAAAAATTAATGGATCTAAAAAAACTCAGAAAGACCAAAAAAATTATATTTTATAATAAAAAATGGGCTTTGAAAATTGGTCCGAAGAAACTGGAAAATATTAAAATAGTTGCGGGAATTTTAAGAAAACCACCAAAAACTAAGGCTATGTTCTTTTAAAGTGATTTGAATGGATGAACAATTGAAATGACTGAATTTGGAGAGCTTTTCGAAATAATCTCCAGATTCAGGCCTTGTTCTTTTCAGCATATCGTTGCGTTTGCGTATTACTGTAGCAAATTTGAGAGCCCTCAAAATGAGGTTTAAAGATTATAAAAAAATAATTTTAGAATCTTTGGAACGACTACTAAAAGTCACGAAAAAATCGTCGCAAATTATGACAACATATAGGCTATATAAAAATAACAAAATTTGCTACAGTAATACGCAACGGTATGATACGCTGAAAAGAACAAGGCCTCAGATTCATTTCATTTTGACTTTTTTAAAGCGTAAGGACCTATCTTCAAGATAGTGAAAACACGGACTAAAAAAACTTAATACAAATGTTTTCTTAGAACGTAGATAAGCCGTTAAGATGTTAAAGCTAAAAAGAACTAAGCCTAAAAGCCCTTAAAAAAAACTACAAAAATGACCACGCATGAATGGTTTGTGTAAAAACGTCATGGTAGATGCTAAGCTGACTTTGTGCCTGGAATTCTGCCAGCCCAAATGGGCATACACTATAAGCTCGAGAGTTAATTTCTCAAGCAGGCTTCGCTGGCACAATGAGTTTCTCGTCGATTTCCTAAGTCGGTGGAGATGGAGATTGCCACTGTGGCCTTGTTCTTTTCAGCGTATCGTTGCGTTTACGTATTACTGTAGTAAATTTGAGAGCCCTCAAAATAAGGTCCAAAGATTATAAAAAATAATTATAAAAATAGTTTTAGAATCTTTGAAACGACTACTAAAAGTCACGAAAAAATCGTCATAAATTATGACAATATATAGGCTATATAAAAATAACAAAATTTGCTACAGTAATACGCAACGGTATTTTTAAAAGCGTAAGGACCTATCTTCGAGACAGTGAAAAAACGAACTAAAAAAACTTAAAACATATGTTTTCTTAGAACGTAGATAAGCCGTTAAGCCGTTAAAATATTAAAGCTAAAAAGAACTAAGCCTAAAAGTCCTTCAGAAAACTACAAAAATGACCACGCATGAATGGTTTGTGTAAAAACGTCATGGTAGATGCTAAGCTGATTTTAAGCTGGAATTAATGGCATACCAACTTTGTGCCTGGTACAGTGAGTTAATTTCTGAAGCAGGCTTCGCTGGCGCAATGAGTTTCTCGTCGATTTCCGAAGTCAGTGGAGATGGAGATTGCCATTGTATATCAGCGGGTCGTAGAACGGCCACACTTGCCCACCACAGATAAGCCATGACCAAGGGGAGATCGAAGAGAAACTTGTCGTGCCCCCTTGATCGAACCAACGAAGATTGGCAAAGCAACGGAGCGTGACCATGTTAATCACTACACGAAAGGGACGGATCGGTGTGGGATGCTCGTACGTAGTGGTTCGTACGTGTTCTCCCCGAGGAATCGCGCAGGCATATGCTCCAGTTTCTTCCCTCACCTTTCTGGGTTGGGACGGCGATTTCTGGTCGGGCGTAAAGGCCGCCTTTCTTTCGAGAACCCCGATCCGGATGGGAGACTGGGACACTCGTCACCAGGATCGGTGGACTTGTGGGGTCGATGAGCAAAGAGGCACGTACAGGCGTCCGCTTTTGTGTTTGTTTATCGCCAGAAAGCTAATCCGATCGGCTGTTGGTGCGTACGTGATCATGTCCATAAATGATGCATATCAGTTTGTGAACTTTGTGAAGGTTCATTAACTATCTTGTGTTGTTTTTCACTTGATTTAACGGTCTAGTTAAAAGGTTTGATGGTACATATTTGATTCAAGGTCTCCAATAACAACTGATGATATGATTTAATATCTCTTAAGTAAATTTTAGTATTACACATTTCAGTTTTGTTTTAAATTCGCCATCGGAATTAGCATCGTAAAAAATTAGAAAGTTTCGACACAATTTTCTCGTTTCTGAGCAAGGTTATTTGAGAAAAGGATGGTCGCGGAACAAGCGACCAAAGGGATGCAATGATTTTAGTCAACCCCTCCATTGCAGACGTCTTCTCTAACGTCGGTGGCGATGAAGGGTAGCCCTTCAAGTTCTATTTCATATTGATTTTGCCTAGCCCAAGTCCATGTGTAGAGTTATAGGGTTCGCTGTTGAGTTTTCAGCTCCGGTCTTGTTTGGTCTTTGCATAAGCAAATAAAAAACCTCTTTATACCTTAGCAACATGGATAAGGACGGAGACGAGCAGTGACATTGAGCGGATCTAATGTTGCTCGAGGGTAGTATGTGTTGATGGTAGTTTTAGGAAGTGTTCTAGCAACTTCTAGTGGCGGTGAGTTCGACGACGACGACAATGCTAGTCGTTAATTAGATGCAAAGACTGTTTTATATTTAGGTCCTTTAAAGACTTATACGAGTCCTTTCAGTATATATGAATTTTTAAATCAAAATTATTATAACATGGATTCACACATATGTATGGCTAGATATTTCTTTTCTTCAACTAACATGGGGATTCTAGCCAAAGTCTATTATCTCTTTTCCTCCATCTCTCTCCGTTAATTGCGGAATACACTACTTCCTGCTTAGCTCAAGCGCTCTAGCCACCACGTCTGATCACTTATGTCCACCTTTGACATGGTGCGGCGCGACACTACCTTTCACTTCTGACTTGCATCATTGGTGTCCACAGTCGGGGAATGCTAGGTGCTAGCAGTGTGATAGTTGTCACTTGTCGACACAAGGCCCAAACACCGAAGGAGGGAATGGGGAAGAGAGATATAGATGTGAGGAAGAGATTGGTGGTGATAGGGAAGACACATGAAACACTCATAAAACACCTATAAAAAGCAACATATATATAGCTCGTTAAACATCACATCAAACACATAAAACATCATATAAAACACGTATATCCCTAAGACGCGTATTCTTATTTGTCTGTTCCGAAATTACCTAAGACGCATTCTCAATGTCATCTATGCTTGTTTCAGCCGTGTATCACTAATTAATCCCACCGCCGTTGACACGTTCGTTGCAAATAATTGAAATAATTCGGTACGAATCATTTGTCCACGTATTTTCGTTTTCTAGAACAAGGGACCCTTTTGCATTACAAACTAATACTTCCATCCTACAAACCAAGCCCTGTGAGAACAGAAACTTACAACAACCTCCCTTGGGACGAGATCGAACGGGTGCTGCGCTGCTGCCCCGTCTAGAAGGGCACCCGCGTACGGTTGCAACCTTGCAGTAATTCCTTGTGGGGGATCAACCGTTCAACCCGGCTGGCGCGGTCCATCCCGGCCGGTCGCTGCCGTACGTGACAGCAGTCGGACCAAACGCACGCACTACACCAGGCAGCAAATCGATCGGCCAGATCCATGATCTGATCGCGCGCACGAGCTGGCTAGCTACCCACTACCTAGGGATGGCAACGGGTAAATACCCGTCGGATATTGCTCTTCCATACCCAGAGCATCCCCATCTCACCCCTCAAAAAGGCCTCTACTTCAAAAAATTTCAAATGCATGGGGAAATTTGATGCCCCTGCTGAGGATGCTCCCATCAAATAAAAATCTCCCCGTCAGGTTACCCATTTCCATGCACGGTACAACTTCTCCCCCATACCCATACCCGTTGGTTTTTTTTTCACCCGTTTGGTTATCCATACCCGGTAGGATACCTCGCCTGATGGGTATAATTTACCCATATATACCCGGTAGGATACCTCGTTTGACAGGGTACAACTATTGTCTACTGACTAATTACTAGCTGCAGTGGCCAGTGATACTCATGTGAGTGATGGGCTTCGGCCAGGAAAGAAGTCAAGGAACGGACAACTTGGGACAATAATGCAATAAACTAATACTGAATTACTGTACAACTTCTGTCATTAGGCATCACACTTTACGACATGAGTAAACGGGTACACGGGTAAACGGGTACGGGGAGCACCCGAACGTACATCAATCACATCACATGCAAGCATGCAGCCACGCGCAACTGTCCAAACGTACAGGGTGGAGGCCTGGACGGGACGGGTCAACGTAACTCGGTACGGCCCCAATTGCTGCGTAGCGTTGGGCCGGATTTGACGCATTGGAGCGGCCGGAATGGGCTCGGAGTCGAGAGCACGTACATGACATAGATCTCAAAAGTTATGTGAATTGTCATAAATTTTGAAAACAAACCTCTAACATTGAATCGGTCTTTTTTCTTGTATATATGCACGTTTCTGGCTTGTTCATCCGAGCAAGTAGGATATTAGTACAGATTTATATGCAAGCGAATTGGTTTGTTCTGATCACCGGTCCGTAGCTGATGAAGATCATCAATCAGTAGCGCAGAATCCCCAGGTCCCTGCCGTACTCCACGACGTCCTCCAATATCTCTCCCAGGTTCTTGTACCTGAACTCGAACCCTTCCCCGACGAGCTTATCCGACGAAAGGCACACCCTCGGCTTCTCAGGCAGGTCACCGAAGCTGCAAAAACATCGTTAAACTCGCTCTTCAGTGCTCCGGCAAGCGTCAGTCACCACGTACAACTCGCAAATCACAATGGACATCTCGATGAGTTGAGCTCGCACCGGTCGGTTCTGATGCCGTACTGCGGGTACTTCGCCGCCAGCAACCGGGCGAGCTCCACGACGGTGGTGTCGTGGCTGGAGCAGATGTACCTCCCCGACGAAGACGCCTTCTCGGCGAGGAAGACCTCGGCGCGGCAGACGTCGTCGATGTGAACCACCGAGACGGAGCCGGACACGGCCTGCAACCCTTTCAGGGTCTCTAGCTGCGCCTCGTCGCCTGCAAACATTAATTCACCAATCACCATGCACCGATGCACGCACGCATCATCGATCATCATCGATCATCGGAGTTCCCAAGTTGCAATGCCAAGAGATTGAAGAGAGTTCAATGGCTGATTGCCGCATCTTGGCTGTCTCACCGGACAGCAAAGAGAGGGTGACCGGGACGCTTGTTCTGGCCACCGGCGCCGGCGCTGCGCCCAGGGTGAACACGGGGAACACGGTGACCAGGCTGACGCCGTTCTCCTCCGCGAATTCGCACGCCGCCTTCTCCAAAAGCACCTTCGAGACCGCGTATCCCTGCAGTACATATGCAGGCGTGTCAGGCTGTCAGGTCGCCGTGTTTGAGGCTTCGAGCTTGTAAATGTGAGTTCATCGATCGGCGCTGGTGTTCACCCAAGTTGGTGGCTTGTTGGCTGTCAGGTAGTCGACGTCGGACCAGGAATCCTCGTCCAGCACATGCCCGTCGCCGTGCAGCGGCCTCCTGGAGATGGCGGCGTCCGACGAGGTCAGGATGACGCGCTTCACCGTCCTGGCCTTCACGCACGACCTCATCACGTTCAGAGTTCCTTGGACGCCGGCTTCCAAAAGCTCTTTCTGCCATCATCACATCACACATCAGTCACATTGCATGCAGTGGGCTCACAAGAATGCCACAGTGACGACTTGAAAAATGTGTCCCAAACTACATGGTTTAATTATGGGTTTTTTTAAAAGCAAGCATTATTGTTGCTGTTGTTGTTGTTATGTAGATTTAAGCATAGCAATTGTTGTTGTTATGTAGATTTAAGCATAGCAACCGTTTTAATTTTAAAATATTAGAAATTTCCATATAAATCAGAGAGAAAAAGAAAGATCTACACTGCTCACTATAGTGGCACCAGATTATAACGACTTAAATTAAAAAATCATATATTATCTATTATTATTATAGTGAAGCAGAGCTGAACACAACCACCATATTAATCCTAAAATATTAAAAATTACCACGTTAATCAGATAAAAAAATACACCCGTCAATTATAGTGAAACCAAATTATAATGGATTAGATTAAAAGAAAGAGTTCTTATCAACTTCAGTAAATAAATAATAGAAATAGGAGTTCATTAAACTAGCTACAAAATTAGAAAAGGAGTCCATACCAAACACAACAAAAATATAAATTCAGAATAAAAAAACATGTGTATTACAAAACTAACCGCGTAAAAATGCGGGACACCATGCTTGTTAGAATTAAGAGCCGTCTATTTTTCCTCGTCCGATGACTTAGATTGGTTAGGATTTATTTATACTACACCAATGTTATTTGGGTAGTATAATATATGTAGGGACAAATAGTAATTATACCTTGGTAATATATTTTTCTTAAGGGCAGAGAAGGAAGATGGATATTTTTGACACTTCGATCAAATTCCGGCTATCTGGCATAATAATATATCGACTGAAGCCAGCTCTGATTCATTCTGACTGCTGCGTCTATATTTCTTCCCAACGCCAAACACCGGCACCGCCACTGTTAATTTTCCATAACACTCGGCAATGGAGTCGGCAGATCGCTGCTGCGGCCTCGGCGCATACTCCATGTCTTTCCGATGACGACCTAGTTTAATGCAACAAATACCTTTCTTACCCTCCTGTAACTACGGCGAAATTTACTAAAAGCCCTTCCGTAGCTACAGATCTAATATACTCGCTTAATATACCCACTGCTATAATTTACCGTAAAACAGCCCATAATTATTGGAGTTTTTTTTTGGGTTAAAAAAAATGAAGATTACTGTGGAGTGCAGACGGCTGTTTACCTCCGGATTCTGTGACATGACGTTCATCGGGGCTGCGACGAGGAAGGCGTAATCGCAGCCGGCAACTGCGTCGTCGAAGCTGCCTTCCTCGTCCAGGTCGGCGCGGATGATCTTCAAGGGGCCTAGTGCTTGCATGTCCTTGAGATGGGAATTCTTGTCCATGTCATCTACATGCAAATTCAGTCAAGTCGAAATCTCAAGGGGGGACTCCGAAAATCCTTATCAGAACTAATCGTTTCAGGGTTCTTTCTTCCCTATATGGTGTGCTAGCTGACGAAGCATGCTCTGTTCAACTTACCAAAGAAATCACAAAGCCTGTGTTTTTACCGTCCGAATGGAACCGCATGCATGTTTCGCTCGCTCCAAGGGAAAAAGGATCGTGATATTGGAAACAGATTGCAAAAAAAAAAAAAAGAAAAGGGAAGAATTGTACCGGGGTTTCTGACTGTCGTGTTGACAGCATACCCCTTCTCCAACAGCATCTTGATGAGTGCTGAAGCAATATAACCGTTCCCTCCGGTGACGCACGCCGTCTTCCTATCTCCCGCCGACATCGTCGGACGGCGGACCCTAGTTACTGCCTCTATTTCAGACAGAGAGAACGAGCGTCGAGAATTCGCCAATCACCAGAATTCAAGCACCTGAGGTTCTCCTGTTTTAGTTTGATTGAAAAGAAGTCACAATCAGTAGGTCCGTGTCCAGTGCCCACTCCACTAGATCGACCATATACAATTGATGACGATCGGTGGGGTTATCCACACCCGTTGGTCAAATTCGCTACCCTATCATGATATGGACGAGATCCTCAGGTCACTGAAATCGCGTCATCATCCTTGCTCAGTCAGCTTTTTTTTTAATCCCTTAAACCAACAATGTTAGTGTTTTTCTTACTTGTACCAACGGTTTCATTGAAATGTCAATTTAAGGACAGTACAAAATGTTGGGCCTCATCCCACTACTTATGGAGGAAGTCAGTTAGCTGAACTATATATCACAAGGATAGTGCCTTTGCATGGAATAACAAAGAAAATCTTTTCAGATAGAAGTTCTCAGTTCACTTCAAATTTTTTGAAACATTTGCATAATGCAATGGGAACCCAGTTAGCATTCAGCTCAGCTTATCATCCCCGAACAGGAGGACAAACAGAAAGAGTAAATCAAATACTTGAGGATATGTTAAGAGCATGTGTCCTAATTTATGGACCTACTTGGGACATTTGTCTTCCTTTTGCAGAATTCACCAATAACAATAGTTTCCAATCCAGCTTGGCAATATCACCACATGAGGCTTTATATGGTAGAAGGTGCAGGACACCTTTAAATTGGACTGAAACTAGAGACAAGCAATTATTAGGACCACAAATAGTCCAAAACTGGGAAAATCATGTTAAGATTATTAGAGAAAAATTGAAAATAGCACAAAATCGATAGAAAAGTTATTTTGACAATAGAAGAAAAGATTTAGCTTTCGAAATTGGAGATATGGTTTATTTAAAGATTTTCCCTATGAAAGGAGTACAGAGATTTGAAATCAAGGGAAAATTAGCTCCTCGATACATCGGACCCTATAAAATTCAAGTTAGAAAAGGAGAAGTAGCCTATCAGCTAGAATTGCCGTCAGAATTAAAAGAAGTACATCATGTATTTCATGTTTCTCAGTTAAGAAAATGACTAAGGAAACCCACTGAGAACATTCAAATACATGATATCGAGATTGGACCAGATTTAACATATGAAGAACAACCAGAAGTTATACTTGATGAAACAGAAAAGAAACTGCGCAATTGGACTATCAAATATTACAAGATAAAATGGAAATATCATACACCGGAAGAAGCTACTTGGGAAAAGGAATCTGACATCCTAGAAAATTTTCCTCAACTACTTTCAAGTTTCAACTGAGTAAATCTCAAGGACGAGATTCTTTAAGGGGGTAAGTCCGTAACATACCCCAAATTTCCCAAATTTAGCATAAATTTTTTTGCGAAATCATAAAAACATCTCCCTAAACCATATCCTAAATAACTATAAATTTCCCAATACTATTTTCCAAATTTTGCTATTAAAAGAATGCTATTTTACAATTTTTAGAGAAAATAAATCCCATAAAATATAAGATATTTTTACATATTCAAATTATCCTCATTTTTATGAATTTTTATAAATTTATTTCATATTTTTATGACCTCATATCATGTTTCTATGAATTTGTAAAGCTTAAAGGGAATTTCTAAAAATTCTTTCAAATCTTTCTTAATTTGGAAATTCTTCGGTTTACGCTTTCCTTTAATGGAATACGCCTTCGACATCACCTGATTCCAGGCCGCAAGATCCTTTAAGTCGCTGTCAACGACTGCGATTCTCTTGATTTGATCCAACGGCTCAGAATATGCCACGTCAGCACAACGTATCCCTTCGGTTTATGAAAATCCGACGGCGCCCATTGAGTTACCCACAGATCCAACGAGTCTATGACATGTGGGCCATCAGGGCAAATAATCAAACAGCAGGGCAAATAATCAATTGCACATCAACTTCAGGGCAAATAATCAATTATACCATCCAACGACGCCCTGGTTTTTCCCTTTTCACGACGGCGTCTCCTTCCCCGAAACCACCGGCGCCGCTGCCTCCGCCGTGCCGCTCGTCGGAACTGCTCACCGCCGACGACTCCGAGCCTTCTAGGGCATGGCAACAGCCTATATGGATTCGCCACGTCGCCGCCCACCTTTTGCCTCTCAACGGCACCCCCAGATCGTCGCCGACTCACCGGAATTTATCGCCGGAATTCACTTCACCCACGGGATTTTCCCACCGGCCTCCGCCGTGCCTTCCGCCTATAAATAGACCTCCCTCGGCGCTTCCCCGACCCAAGCCATCCTCCACCACCACCACTCTCCCTTCGGTGATCACCGGAGCACCTCCCGCCGCCGCCGCCACGAAACTCCGCAGCATAATCTCGCCGTCCGGCCGCCTCCATCGCAGCCGAGCACCACCAACACTCCCAATCGGATCCGCATCTCCGAGAGCACCTTCTCCGGCCACCAGATCGCTGTCTCCGACCACCGCTCGCCGGCGCCGCCATCACCCCCGTAAGCCCCCTCCCCAAATCCCTCTCTCTCTCACTGCCATAGTGCCCCACCTGCCAATCTCTCCCTCTCTCAAATTCTTCCCAGGCCAAGGCCCAATCAAGCCCATTCGAAGCCCAGCTAAGCCTTTTTCCTTTTTATTTCATTTTCCTTTTCTTTAAAACTGTCTATTAATGATGCCAAAATTTTTATTAAATACCAAATTTAATTCAAAAATTATGCCAAAATTTCATTAAACTATATAAATGATAACAAATTTAATAAAATTATTAAAACCCATTTTCATCAATAAAATAAATTTAATTAAAATCATTTTTCCTTCTTTGACCTTTAAAAATTCAGAAAAATGATTCCTAAAATATTTTAAAATCTTAAAAAATTATTATTAGCACAAATAATTTATTAAAAATCCTTTTTCCAACATTTTCACCCTATACTCTCAACAATTTCCATCTCGAAACTCCGGCAACGTGGTTGTCTTCGACCCCGACCTCTGGAAATTTGTTGATCTACACTAAAATATCTCGCGTACACATGCATAATCTTGCTACCCGGAGGACTCCCAAAATGTTGTCCGAATGAAAACAAATTTTTCTATCTTCCGAAATCATACAAACCATCTGAAGGGACCTAAGGCCGAGAGGGGGGGTGAATCGGACTATTATAAATTTTACTTTTGTTGCACTTAGTCACTTAGGCAAGTTAAGTCACACAACTAACGCGTGAATTCCTACACAAGTCTAGTTAGCGGAAGCAATCGATACACAAGTGTAGGAGGCACGATGGCACTCGCAGGCAGTGGATATCACGGTGCGGTAAGTAAATGAGACAGAGGGGCGCAAACCGATCTTTTTACCGAAGTTCGGTGCTCAACACATGAACACCTACGTCTCCGTTGAGGAAACTTCTCACACAGAGAAGTCGGGACTCACTCGTCCCTAGCCCTCAATCCACTAGTGGTAGCTCTTCACCAACACATGATAGGCGAGCTCCAAACCTTCACAAGGAAGCGAGTGCTCTCACACGCGAGAGCTCTCACACCCCACCGGCACCGACACATTGTAAAACCTTGAGTTTTACTGAATAAAAATGACACATTAATCATCCAACCATATAAAAAGCTATTGTATGGGTAAAGTTGGATAGGTTCTGCAGAGCTGATTAATAAAAAACATCGATGGTCCCTACTTCGGGAATACGAAGTTGTATCAATTGGGTGATGCCTATTTTATTCATAATTCTCATGATTTTTTTAAAAATGACATCTGAAAGAAGATGTGTTAAGGAATGGAGTATTTGGAGATAGTATTTATTATTGATTTAAATCTTTTATAAAAGAGAAATTTTGATGAAATAATATAGAATTTTAAATTTATAAATAATTGCATAAAACATTTTCAAACAAAGCTAACACTGTCATTTGTTAATCCTTTCATATAGCTAATATTTAAATTCCTATTTAAACCTGCAAGTTTATACTTACCGTATTGTCGGGATCTGTTCATTTTAAATGAACAGACCCACTTTCGGTTGCAGATTTTGAAATAACAGAAGAAGAAATGGATCTTTTCGGCCAGGACTTCTAAGTCTTCCTTACACTTTAAACTAGGAGATAGGATTGTAAAATATACCACTTTTGGTATTGTAATCTTCTCTGTAAAAATTCTATAAATAAAATTATGGTGTGGTTGTGCAAGCAATTCTGTAAGTTTCTTATTTCTGTAGAAACAATTTCTAATATTCAATATTGGAAATTGGGTCTCCACAGTGTACTAGTGTATTTGAAATATACAAAAGAAAAATGAATAGTAACACTAATTTTCTATTAATTGATAACAAGATACAGATTCTTAGAAGACTGTGTTTTGTAGTCAGATTACATTGGCTCCCACATTCGTGACAACAAGGTCATTTAGGGAACGGACGAAACCCTCAATCTGGAAGCATATCCTCTGTTGTAAGGCAGAGGGATATGCTCACTGACACCAGGCCCGGCCTAGACCGCACAGGCCCCCAAACTAGTAGGACCCCCTAAATTAAACTTGTTTACTTCAAATAGCCTAATACAGTAAGTATATATCTATAATTTTTTTTGTCTTATGTTATAGAATGGAGGGAGTACTAGTTATGAATATTTTGTTTCTCCAAATTTTAAAGAAATTTTTATAAGTTAAAAAGTGCATAATTTTGAATTATATCTTTTATAATGCTGTATTTTGAGATCTACTTGCAGCTTTGTTATATTTTCGCACTGGGACCTCCAAATTGTAGGACCGGTCATAACTGACACGTGGACCCATAGCGGAGTGAGGCCCACCTGTCAGTGGCACCGATTTTACTCTACCTTACCAGAGAGGATCCGCATTTCCTCAATCCTCAATGAGCTCGCACGTCCGCCGTGGTGAGGTCGTCGGGCTCGATCCTCGGTGGCGAGGTCCAGGCTTGGGACCGACGTGCTCCACGGCCGGCGGTGGCTTACGGTCTTCACGCTGGCATGCTTCCGACTGCGGCTTTGGCATCGGGCTTCACCACGGCTCCGGCTCGATATGGATTAACGACGAGGTTCTATTTTTTGTCAAAAAAAAAAAAAACCGACGAGGGTGTAGATGACAGTGTCAGGCCTCGCTACGCTTGGGTTGACGTAGATGCCTTCGCCGTCGACCAGCGAACTTAGCGACGACGTGGCCGTGCTAGGCGGCGGCGTGATCTTTGGACGGCACACTGCCACACCGGCCGTGCAGATGCAGAAGAGATTGGGCGACCGGGCGCTGCAGATTGAACCGAGGCGGCGACGATGGGCTGGAGCCAATGGCACGGGTTTGGACGCGACGTACTCCTGGTTGAGCCCTCTCTAGATCATGGATGAACTCCTAGCGTGCATCTCGCTTTTTGTCTCCTGGGGCCGTCTGCTCTCGTTGGGTACTTGGGTGCCAAATACACAAAAGCTCCGAAGGCCTTTCCTGACGTGATGAAAGATAAAGAAAATATGGAAAGCGGAGATGGGGATCAGAACTAATTACTCACAGTTAGTTCGTGCCTTTTGCTTTAATTATTGTTCAGCGCAATCCATCTGCATATTGATTTCCTCCGTCTCGTACAATTGATGGACTAGCGGATCGGCCGAATATTGCTTGCGAGTAGATGTTGGGCTCTTTGCCATCTGGGCCTTGGCTCATTTATTTGGCCAAAATGAGAGGGAGCAGCAGCGGCTGCCTTAGGCCTAGTACATTTTAGCTTAGTGTAGCGTAGCGTAGCGTTTCAACAAAATTTATCTTTTTTTATATAGCCTATTTGGTGTAATAACACGGGTCGGCCTCAAACCCGGGTCGCGGCGCAACCCTCAGCGCCCGACCAACTGAGCTGAGCTCAGTTTGCATTTTAGTAGTTCTCTTAAAGATCTTAAAACTATTTTTTAATTATTTTTTTATAATATTTAAATCTTTCTTTAAAGACTCTCAAATTTCACTGAAACGCTACGCTATGCTACGGTAAGCTGAAACGTACAAGGCGTCACTCAGGTAGGGCTTCCCTACCAGAGTGAGGGTGTGCGGCGGCGGTTGGAACGACTGACTCCGCCTAGCATGGGGCACGTGGTCGTGGTGGCTGGACTGCTCGGAGTTCGTTGCGTCGATGCAGTCTATATGGAAAGATCTCTCTATTTTGGACTATTGGTTGCTCGGTTTTTCCATCCATTTTTTTTCTAACCTTGGTGTGTGCCTCTGTCTCTGCTATTCGCCGAGTTCTTGGCGTGCTCGCCGCTGGCATAGGCTGTGGTGGTGGTGCTCGTTCCCTCGCTTTGGTTCCCTGTGGCGACGGGGTGGTCGTCATGAGCTCGCCGCTTCTCCTTCTTGCTCCTCGGGCTCCTCTTCTCGGCTTTGCCGTGGTGGTGGTTGGGGAGGGGGGCAATATCGTATCTCCGGGTCTCTTCGCCGGTGGTGCGCTCATAGGACAGCGATCTGATTTTCGGGATAGTGCTTCATACATGCTTTGCCTCATCCTTGTCAGCTCTGTTCTGATGCTACATAAGTATTCTTGGTTCCCTTTTTGTGCCGCAGGCTAATTGGACATCTGGAGACCTATTCATTGAATAGGGCCTGATTCCAATTAGTGTATTTGCACCGTGATTCCAAGGGCTCAATATTGCTCTATGATGATCGCATAAACAGAGAAGTGAATAATCTATTTTAATTAGGATCTTGCTAGACCAAGTTAGGTACTGCTCATTATTTGTTATGTGATATTTCAATCAGTATGGCTATGCACCTATTGTAGAATTAATTGAGAATAAACTAGCTCAATCATGATGATTTGTTGATTCTGTTCTGGTATTAGTTTTACTAATTATTACTTTGTTATACATCTCCTGTAGTCACTGTTTTGGCTATTCTTTTGTTGCCTTGAGCTGAATTCAGCTAGGCCGAATTGCTTTCTATGTGTGGCCTGTTAACTGCTTAATTCTAAGTGCATAGTGTTATATAGCTTGAAGTGAGAATCCTTTATTTGTTGAATGAGCAGTGCTGAACTAGAGTTTTAAGTCCTAATTTCAGATTGTACAACCTGTGATTTTAAGCACAATTAACTGTTGAATGGCTAATTAATTTTAGCAACTCGTTAATTTGCAATCTGAGAGCAAAACATAATCAATTTAACATGAGCTTGTTGGTGGTTTCATTGATTCAGGGATGCCATGTTTCTTAAGTTGATGTTGATCATGAATCTTAATGCTTCTATGCTTATCTTTGAAGAATTCATGATTTTGAATATGATTTTCATGGCTTTATTAATTCATTTGTTATATTCAAAGTGAATTGTTTGTCAAATATGCTTATACTGTAATGTTTACAACAGAAGATAACCTCCCTCGACCGCCGCCCCCCACCTTCCTCATACCCGCCTAGGGGCACATGAGAATCCGGCTCTAAACCCTAACCCCAATCGCGAAAGAAAGTGGCAGCGTCTGTGGTTACCGAAAATAATAAGTGAAAAATCGACTAAAGGTTAAGCATATTTTAGATGACCAATGCTTAGCAAAATCTTTTTTTTTTTGGCGAGGAACACAACGCAGGTTACACAATTTGCATGTTTTCATCTTGTTTTTTTCTCCGCCAGGCACACAGTAACCGCGTGACTATTTTTATTGGATTGGTCACGATCACTACTTTTTTCGTACTGAACCGGCAGACGGCATATACTACTGCCAGAGTGCCCGTTCTTTCCCTTTGCAACAACAACGTTGCTTTCTCCTGATCACGGATCCATTCTACAAAGCAGCTGACGAGCGTCGATCAGTAGGGCAGAATCCCCACGGCCCTGCCGTACTCGACGGTGTCGTCGAACACCTCGTCCAGGCTCCTGTACTTGTACTCGAACCCTTCCCTCAGAAGCTTCTCTGACGAAAGGCAGTCCCTAGGCTTCTCGGGAAACCCATCGAAACTGCCAAGATACACAGAGACATGCATGGCAACCCAGGTCAGTGCATCGTCAGAACGTACTCGTCACAAACGCGAGCAGTTTCGCGAGGAGTTTCAGGCGCTCAATTCGATCGTACCAATCGGTTCTAACGTTGTACTGCGGGTACTTGTCGGCCAGGAAACGCGAGAGTTGCACGATGTTGGTGTTGTGGCTGCAGCAGATGTACCTCCCCGACGAGGCCTCGTTCTCCGCGACGAACAGCTCGGCGCGGCAGAGGTCGTCGACGTGGACTATGGAGACCGAGCCGGAGTCCTTCTCCATGATTTTCAGGCCGTCCATCCTCGCCTCATCGCCTAAAAATCGCACACGACGACGTGTTATTAGGGCAATCTTCAATGAAGTCCCTGTCTAAACGTTACAGTATATCTATTATATATATAAAGGAGGGGAAAAAGAAGCCACCACGTTCGTCCACATCATCCAGATTATTTGAGCCGTTCGATCAACGGTGGGGCTAAATTATAACGGCCTAAATCAATCAAAAAATTCTCACATAGATCAAGAAAAAAAAATAAAAGATCTATACTGCTGATTTTTGTGGGGCTGGATTATAACGGCTTAGATTAAAAGAAAAATATTAGAAATTTAGATTAAATACTAAAGATAATATAATATGATTATTTTAGCCGTTCGATCAATGGTGGACCAAACTATAACGGCCTACATTAATCAAAAAAATTCTCACGTAGATCAAAAAAAAATAAAAGATCTATGCGGCTTAGATTAAAAAAATAAAAAAATTCAGATTAAATACTAAAGCTGATATTATATATTAGAGATAAACTCTAAATCCGATTTGATATATTAGAGATAGATTACGAGTTAGAGATAAACTCTATATGTCGAAACAAATCTAACAACGCAAACGCGCGGGCCACCTCGCTCAGCTAATATAATATATTAGAGATAAACTCTAAATCTGATCTGATATATTAGAGATAGATTACGAGTTAGAGATAAACTCTATATGTCAAAACAAATCTAGCCACGCAAACGCGCGGGCCACCTCACTTGTTCTAAATATTTTAGTAAAAGAATGAAATGTGAATGTACGGTGAAACAGAAATGCTAATGAACGGATCACCGTTCAACGGATAAGATGTTTAGTGCATGAAACTATATGAAATAAAACTTTATGAACCTATATGAAAACAACGTGAAAATAATATGAAATTATATGAATACAACGGTGATCTGTTTCCTAACATTCCTCATAGTGAAAGGGGGCGTGATCTGTTCCCTAACGGTCCTCATAGTTTTTAATTTAGGGACACCACCCTGTTAGCTCACGAGAGATGCATGCAAAGAACGCGAGAAATTCAGAAAGGTTCTTTTTTTTTGCTGCATCTTTCAGGCAGTTCACTGAATCCTCACCGGACAGGAAGCAGAGGAGATAGGGGACGCTCGTTCGGGCCTGTGGCGCCGGTGCCCTACCCACCGTGGAGACGGGCAGGAGGGTGACGAGGCTGATGCTGTTCTCCTCCGCGAACCTGCAGGCCTCCTTCTCCAACAGCACCTTCGACACTGGGTATCCCTGCAATGGAACACCGCATGACGGCAGGTACAATTGCTCTGTGATGGCTGATAAGTGATCCATGGGTGAATGGTTGTGCATCTTGGCATTGACTCAAGTAGCCGAAGTGTATAAATGTATTACGTACCCAAGCTGGTGCCTTGTTCGCTGTCAGGTACTCGACGTCGGACCACGACTCCTCGTCCAGCACATGGCCGCCGCCTTGCAGCTGCCGGAGAGAGACGGCGGCGGTCGACGAGGTCAGGACGATGCGCTTCACCGTCCCCGATTTCACGCACGACCTCATCACGTTCAGGGTTCCTTGGACAGCAGGCTCAACCAGTTCTTTCTGCCGTCACCAAACGAAGCAACATTAACAGTATGTCGCCACACAGGTTGCCATGCGATCAATAGGGGCTGAGTCTCTAGTACGCTTGATGGACGCATGCCAACTACCCGACCAACAATGAGAAACGGCACTGATGTTAGAGCTAATTAAGGTTAATTTGGGTGATGGCGGTTGTTCACCTCGGGATTCTCTGACCAGACGTTCACCGGAGCGGCGACGAGGAAGGCGTAGTCGCAGCCGGCGACGGCGTCGTCGAAGCTGCCTTCTTCGTTCAGGTCGGCGCGGAGGACCTCCAAGGGGCCGAGTGCTTGCAAGTCCTTGAAGTGGGAGTTCTTCTCCATGTCATCTAGAATTCATCAAAACCATAACACCTAGCAGCTTCAGAATATTAGAAACCAATCCCTGAATTCTCAGGATGCTCTGTCTTGCCATGATACCAACTCGAAACAGCTCAAGCATAGGTCGGAGACGCTGCAGCCATGAACTCAAAATATACCAGCTCGAGTGTTGGTAGCTAACTACGTTGGTGCTTCCAGCCAATTGGGCAATCGACATCGCTCAATCGTTCAATCCAAAAGTTGCATCGTGTAAATTCACCTTTTATGTGATTTGTTATATATATAGAGAGAATTTGATTGACTTTATATGGTAGTGCCACGCAAGTAAGCTATATTTTACTTTGTCGATGTTATTTTATATTTTTAATGCTAATGATATAATAGGTTATATGGTTAAAATCTTATATCAATTATTTATTTCTACTATGTCTTTTATATTACTTGATGTGGATAATGAATGAGTGATTAACTTTTAGGTTTTTTTTCACCAATTTTTAGTGCATTAAATTTTAGCCCGGGGTTTACCAAAATCCTAGCACCGCCACTGCACATGGATAGATGGTAGCTCAGATCAGAAATACATCAATGCTTGCACAAGTGTTTTGTTGCATAATCTTTGGGCCAGTGCTACGGATCGGGCGTCCGATCCGTAACAAAAAAATCGGACTCTTTTCTGACATGAGATTTTTGAAATATAAACATGATACTGGTGTCAGTAGCGTTGAAAAAAGTAAGATTTGTTCAGTGAAACATGAAGAATCATGGATGAACATGCTAAAATATGGCAGACAAAACTGACGAAGCATGCCATGTTCTAGCATGTTTGACTGTGTTTTCAAAAAAAAAAATCACAGCAAAAAGCAAAAAAAAAAAGCACAAAAAACCCACCGTCTCAAATTTGATGTCTACAAGCTATGTATAGATGATTTAAAGGTTTTTTTTTATAGCTAGTAGTTGGCACCATTACTTCGATAGAGATACTTTGATGGTTGCAAGAACCAAAGTATTTGCCACTAGGCCACACGAATTGCATTGAAGGCCTCATGTCCACTCTTTCCGTCAGGTACAATTGGCATACTAAATTAGGATCATGTTCTTTTAGTTTAAAAGTAAATTAAATCAAATGAAAATATATCATTTTTAAACCCAAATTGATGTAGTTCTTTGTAATTATTTTTATGAGGTTTTAAATATTTTTTCTTGGAGTTTCTAAAATAATTTTTTATAAATTTTTTGCTCACATTTCTTGAGGGGTTGTAACTTTTTAAGATTAAAAGTTTCAACAACTTCTAGCTGAAAAAAAGGCACAAAAGTTCCAATGCTGTAGCAAAAAAACAGGAAACAATAAAAAAAGGTGTGAATAGTATGTATATTGTCCTAAGTTAGAACGATATTGGTGATGGCTTAAGTTTCTGGCTAGAGCGCGCGAGCTGCGGCAAGAAGCATCATCTTGTGTGTTGTTTTGCCTATTGCAAAGACATGGAGTCAAAAATTGGATAAACCTAGGAACATAGGTGCTAACATTTGGACGTGAGTAAGTTTAACTCTTCTTAAAACATTTCATATTGTTGCATGAAACATTGTTTCAGCATTATTTAAGCATGTTTTAAATCAAATGAGTGATGTTTCTATTCAAAATAAAAAGGGTCGTGAACATATGGATGTGGGAACAAAGGTTAAATCTTGATAAAACATTTTGTACTACCATATGATACATTGTTTTGAGTGTTCACAGAGAAGAAAGAATTCCTCATTTGTCCCAAAATGTTAGTTTAATCCATAATATGTCTTTATTTTTAAAAACTTCAATATTTCCCCTGTTACGCTACACTGTAATAGGGTAGTTATAAAGGTGATTACTGGGTATGCCACGATACATAGCCAGGGGTGTGATGATCAAGATGAAATTTGTCTCTCTTAGATAATAGGAGAGATACCTCTAGACCCCTCGTGTGGATGGATAGGGAAAGCGCACGGCCGTGCTAATATGACTAAGGAGTTAGTCATGATATGTATCAATTCCACTGCCGAGTGAATTGGTCGAGCTATCAACAAGGGTGGCAAGCATCTCGTCTTGAGCTTGACTGGTATC